>VZTT01007451.1:84748-97995 GCA_013400855.1 Buphagus erythrorhynchus
AACAAAACTTCAAGAGATATCCGTTTTCACCGTGCTGAAAAGTTTGAAAATATACTACATTTTCAGGGGAAAAAATAAATATGGTTTGCATTATAAAGGAGTACATCAGTGTGTGTGTATGCACACACACACCAGAGTTGATGAAGCTGGATGCTGTCAGAGCACCTTTGAGGGCTAATAGCACCTAATTGTTATGGAAGGCAGGAACTGTGGTGGTAGTTTAGCCAAGGAGAAAACAGCAGTGCCCTGAGAATCTGATATTTACCCTGTAAGAGAATAAAAGTTTATTCCTGACTCTTCAACTTGAAAAAAAATAGTAAAAATTAAATAAACACATAAGATACTTCTCTTGGCAGGCTTTATAACTTTTTTTTTTTTTTTAGTAAAAAGGCATTTACAAGTGGTTTCAAAATGGCTGTGTTACATCTGTCAGCGGGTGAAGGGAACACCCACAAATTGTGTTTTTATCTCTTGAAGTTTTGTTCCACTTGAGCAATAAAAGCCGGATTTGCTGCTGGTTTGTGTGATTGGGGTAATCTGAGCATTGAGTATGGCTTTAAAACTTCTGTAGTTGGTTGGGTTTATAAGTTTTAAGAAACTCCTGGGGTGGTGGAGTTCTTGGGTTTTGTTTTACCCTGGCACCAGGGAAGGGTTGATTTGCAAGCACCTGGCACAGACAAGTTCATCTTGATTCCCTGGCCTGTCCCTCCCAAAAAATGGTTTGGCAGGAACCCCCATTATCTTTGATGTTAATGTCATCAGCAGTTTCTTGGTTACAATGCTATTCTTTCTTGGGGAGTTGAAAGCTAATGCTCAAGTAGGCTCTGAACACACATGCAGTATTCTCCAGCCTGAACTCCAGACCGACAGCTTAAATCCCTTCTCTTTTGGGGAATATCCTCCTGCATGAGGGTAATGCTGAGAGGTGTAGTGCGCTCACAGCTGCTCTCATGCTCAGGAGAAGTGATAGATGGTGGGAACCTGAAAGTTTGCAAGGGAAAGCTTTCATCTGACTGGCTCAAAGCAATGGAGGAGGAGGTATGCTGGAGTGTACATTTTGGATAGGAGCCATTTCAGTGGGAAATGAGCAACTTCTCCCATTCCCTCCACTAGTCCTGTTGAAAGCTAAGTCAGGATGGCAGCACTGGGCAGTCCTGCTTCCACTGTTCCCTTCCCTAGCCCAGCATAAATGCCAAGTTGCTCTTGCTTTCAGCAGTTGCTGTTGCACAGGACGATGGCCTGAGCCGTTGTGCGGGCACACAAGGCTATTGGAAAGGAAGCAGATCGTGACGGTGTGAGAGCAAAGACAGGCAGGGGTCTGCTGTGTATCTTTGCCGCTTTTTATCTTATTAACATGTTAGTAAAAACCTTGCCAAAGCAACCTGAGCTGGTTGTTTGTAGAATAATTGCTCATATTGCCTCCTTATAGGTCAGCAGAGGGGGAGTTTGTGAGTTAAAAGAATAATTGTTCAGAGGGGACAGTCTGTTCACGGGGGTTGTAACTGTGAACCACTGCAACTGACGTCCAGTTTTATTGCTTTTACTCCTGCAGAATTAATGGTGGTTTTGTGGGGCAGATGGTTTCTGCTCTGACTCACACAGGCAACAGAATTGTAATATGTTTAATGACAAATTCTTTGTTCTAGATAATAGTGTTGTGTGAGCAGGAAAATACTATGAATTAATTTGGGGATCAGCGGTCTGGAGTGAGGATCGGTGTTTCACACTTCTGAGGACCTCAACTGATTAGCACTCCATTCAATACAGAATTAAGGCTCAGGGCTTTGACCTGATACCAAAACCCCTCTGTCAGTTCAGACTCCAGGCTAACAGTTCTGTCCAAAAGCCAGCTTGATGGTGCACTGCAGCCATGCTTCACTAGTGCAGAGAGTAGTGGTGGTGCCTGTAACCAAGGTGGGGAATGGCTGCAGGTCGTTAAACTGTGCAACTCACTGTGCAGAAGGTCATTGAAGCCAAAAACTTCTGGTTTTGACAGAGGTCAGTTGTTGGACTGATAATATTCACAGTTATTGTAATTAATATTGACAGAAATACTGGGAAGCAGATATGAGATGCTGTGGTTCACAGTAGGATTAATATTGGGTTATCTAGGGAGAGCAGATAACCCGCATCTCTCCAGGGTTATAGATCTTGCTTATACCTTCTTCCCAATCAGCTGGTTTCGATGAGTGTTAGTATTTTTAGATACATCTTAGCTGTGTTTTCTGTCCTTCAGTGATTGTCTACATTTGCACATGTGAAAATAAGGAAAGAAATAATTTGATTCACAGCTATTTTCTTCTCTGTAGCTTTGAAAGAAATTGCATTTAATGCTATTTAACACGACTCATCATGCTGAGGGAACAGCATTTCAGGACACATCAGATACTAGTAAAGATGTCTGACAAGTTCCAGCTTACTGGAAGAAGGGGCTCAGAGCAATGCAGTAACTCAGAATCTCTCAGTAGAGAAGTTACAAATCCAGCAGTTGGACTCTGAACTCCTTTCCTCTCTGGACAGTGGGATTGGCAGATTTGAAAGCTGATTATTACAGATTCAAATACATTTTTGAACAAGGTGGCTTTTGCTAAAGTTCCATCCTGTGTAGCATTTCAGACTTAGTGGTGTCAAAGGCAACATGAGCATGAAGATACCCAAAGCAGGTAGGTCTGGTGTGGCTTTCATTGGTTTAGTACTGCAGAATAATCATGTTTGGGTGCTTGAATGTAACATGAACAAAGCCAACCAGCTGAGCTATTGATTGCCCCTTCTCTCCACCTTTTCTTAGTGCCTGGCAAGCTGGAATGTATAAAACTGCTCAGCAAAATTTGCAGAGAAAGACTGAGCTGCTGCTCCTGTTTTTAGCTGGGGAGCTGAGCAGAGAAGCCACCCCCACAGTTACCCAGACTGTCTGTGGAAAATACAAGACTTGATCCAGGTCCTAGGTCTTTATTTATTCAGTTAAGTATTTATTCTGTTGAGGAAATGTAGAGGAAAGCTGTCCTAACAGGAGGTAAAACTGCAAACTCTTTTTTGCAAACCCGATCTGACACCTGGCATTTAAGTTTTTCCAGCAACTGGGTGTGAGGATCAAGAGAAGAATGGAGTTTTTGAGAAAAGAGCTGAACTGAACCTACTTACAGGATCACATCACAGAGTCATTAGATATTCCAGCAGATACCTTTGTTTTGTATCTGTCATTTAAATTATTTTCTTGCTTTGCTTGTGTTTATGTTGTAGGTGCTGTCTTCAGGGCAGTGTTATTTGTCATAATGCTGTGATAGAGAAGGATGCAGACATCAAGGACTGTTTGATTGGAAGTGATCAGAGGCTGGAAACCAAAGGTAAGTACAAAAGCTGTATTTACTGTGCATTTGTAATAATTTTCAAACCTTTTCTTTGAGATTTTACTTCTGCTTCTTCATGAAGTGCTAGTAAACTGTGGCAGTTCTACAGTGATGTGTCCTATAATATCAGGATTTGTTTTTCATGGAAAGTACAGCTTCTTGGCATAAGTTCAGGGGCTTGCTCCTCTGAAGTTGGCAGCAAATCCCTGTTGTTCTTATAAAGAACAAGATTGGGTGCTGAGACAGTCTTTTCCCAGAGACCACAATTAGATCAGCCTGAGATTGTCCTCAGCAGAAGGAGCCATTATTTTGACTAGTAATCTTTGTCAGTGACAGGGGCAAAGCAGGCAAATTATTGATCACACAAACATCCTTCTCTGTAGATGCTCCCAACCCACAGAGCCAGTGTGCTCCCATTCACTTTGCTCCAAGCAAAAGCCCAAGGTGGAACATCATATTAGGATCTGCTGTGCTCAGTATGAAATACAAGGGCAGCTACATTCAGATGTGCTTTACTGCCATGAAGTACTATTTTGGGGCTTCAGAAAGGATACAGCTACGTGGCCCTCATTTATCCAAAGTTCAGCCATCCAGTGGGAGTGCGCGTGGTGAGGGCTCGGTGGTAACCGCATGAGTGGAACTGTTGATTTCCTGCCCTAAGAGATAATGGGCAGGAAATGGCTGTTTCAGTGACTGCATCCCAAGCAGAGGCTTTTTAATGAATATTTATGGTTGGGGTTTGGCAGATCCCTGCTCCAGTGTGTGGACTGAGGACAAAAGTGAGTTCCTTTGCAGGCTCCATGTGAAGTTATTTAGTCAGATCAGGATTTATTTGCTTGCTTTGTCTTTGTGGGTGGATTCCCAATTCTAAGTGTCTTGATATGGAGCAGGGTTTGAACTTAATGTAGTATAGTGTAACCTATTGTCAGCATCGCATATGACACATTTTCCTTACATTGAAACTAAAAGTAAAAAGGACTTATGAAAACAAAGTATTGATCTTGCAGTAGCAAGTCTCTGATACTGTAGGTAACACAGTGAGTTCACTGTGGTCTTGGTCTCTGTGTGACTGTGTCTACGCACAGCTTTGCCCATCACACCAGTCTGAATCTGTGTCCTTTGTGGGGTTCATTGCTCCCTATCATACAATCATTTAGGTTGGGAAAGTCCTTTTCATATCATCAAGTCCAACCATAAACCTAACACTTCCAAGTCTACCATTAAACCATGTCCCTAAGTGCTGCATCTGCGCATCTGCATGGATCTCCAGGAGAAGTGAATGGGGTCACATTTGGTTGTTAATCTGCAGTGTGAACTATGAGGACACAGCCGATATTTTAGGAAATAGGAATATATTTGATTTCTTTAGTAGATGATACTAAACAGAAATATCACCCTTTGACCTTGATCACAGCTGCTTCAGAAGTATCTTCCAGGGTGCAGATCCTAGTCTGGTTGATTGTAGTATGAAAACTGGTCTTTCTTCTTGGTTGTCCTTGTCATCCTTGTCTGAATATTTTTCAGGGTCCGTAGATGTATTTGCAGGGAGAGTAACAAAGCTGTACCCATGGATCATTTGCCTATTCTTGAGAGTCTACTGCTCCCCTCTCCAAAGCTTAAACCCATTTCTTGGGTAACTAGAGTCTGGGGGCCCTCTAGTTAAACTGTTTGGAAATGTTTGATTAAAATTAGCAGAGACATATTCAGGTAGATTATAAATACTCCATTATGCTGAGCAAGAAAAAATAGTAAAAACTCAGTTCATTTTCCTGCCTCAGTTTCCTAACCCCTCTAGAATTTCTTTGGGCTGGGGGTCAGGTTTGCCTTGGTGGTCTGGGATCTGTCTGTGAAGTTCATGACTTATTTCCTGCACCATGGACTCTTTCCAGCCCAGCATGTCTCTTCTGACCTTGACAGGTCCCATAGTAAACTGGGTCTTCTCTTTTTCACTGTGAAAGCATGTCATGACTTTCCTTTCCCCTGCCCAAGACTTCCTGTATCTTGTGCCAGGCTTTTGGTGTGGCCCTGTAAGTCTGTTTCCATATTGCCCCCTTCATCAAGACTTTGGCTGTGTTTTTCTGTTTGGTAACTTTTCCTTCTTCAAACTTGAGCTTCCATGGCTGGGTTAAGAAAAAACGTAGTTCTCTTGGGTAGGAGCCACCTTTTCTTGCAAGCTGATCACCCTTCAGCAGACATAAGCAGTAGCTGCTGGCTGCTGACCCTAGTCTGGGAGTTGCACATTCCAGTTTCTGGGAGTAGAAACCTCCTCAGCAGAACTCCATACACCTTCCCAGAAACATTAAAAAAATAAAAATATAGCAGTCCCTTATTCCAGAACATCAGCCAGGATTCATCAAAGGTAGAAATATCCCTGAATCATCCTACACAGCCCCAAGCAGATCCCACAGTTGACTTTGCTGCAGAACTGGCTGTGTACTCCCTGCTCTACCATATAAGTCCTGGCCACACTGCCCAGACAGTTTGGGGTACAAGAGCTCTTTGAACCAGTGGTGCACTGACCTCCTTTCATAAAATGAATTCCAGTCCCATGCAAAGAGGATGGCAGGAGAACAGCTACCACAAATGATAGGCAAACGTAACTTAAACCAGGTCTCATGCTTCTCCTTCTGCAGAATAATATGGGTGTATTTAGGGTGGTCCAAATGGTACAGCTGGGAGTAATGGGATTGAATTAAACACAATTTAGGTTGGCAGCTATCTGGAGCATTTTCCTAATGATGTGGTCTGGTAGGCTGTGGGATAATCTCCCTGGGGACATGGTGGGAGACCTCATCACTTAATAATGGGCTTGGCAAATCTCTGGACACCTAAATAGAGGGGATACTCCAACACTAGTTACAGGGGTAGATCAGAGGCAACCTGGTACTTTCAAACTAAAGAGAAAATTAGAGACACAGGAGTGCAGATAACTGTCAGCAGTGTGGTCCCAGTCCTGTATTGACTTCAGCCCTGTCACAGCACTGGCCAGAGACAGTATTTTTAAATGTCTCTGTTGAAGTCAAGGTATGGCATTTTATTTAACTTCTGGATTTGCAAGCCATGCCTCCTGAGAGCCCTACTGTTCTCCTACTGCTTTTATTACCGTGCCTTGGAAGCATCCACTTTCCTTCCTCTTTGATACTTAAAAGGAATTTGCTAGCAGAGAATTAACAGATGGGCTTTGTGAAAGCTACCTCACCAGGTAGCAGTTCAAAAAACATGTTGATACCTAAGAAAAACGCAGTAATTTTTAGAGGAATAGGAAATGGCAGACAGCGTTCTGAAAGAACATCATTGCACAGAGCATTCAATCACTGTTTTTTAAAGACAGTTATTAAGATTACACTGCAGCCTTTTTGATAAACCTTGTTTTAAAGAGGAGCTCAAAAGCAGCATATGCTCAGTGAAGTAGGACTAGAGAGAGGGAGTGCTGGTGATGGGCCAGTCAAGGAGTCAGATGAGCCTGGAGTCACTAAGTACAGCTCCCAAAGGAGTCTCTCAGGCAGATTCAGCAGGGAGAACATTATACATCTGGTATTGGTTAGCCAGGAACAAGCGTATATGGTAAAGCAGCCTAACCCTTCTTCAAGGTAAAGTGGCCTAAACCTGTCTTCAAGCAACACCAGGAACAGAGACAGTGAACGCTCAAGCAAAATATAAAACTAGCAAAATTAGTATAAAGTTCACCACCTTATCCCTTGCTTTCATCTCTGTTGTCATTGGGGCAGGGATGTTTTATTTGCATATTTATTTCCAGCATCAGACATGGGGCTCCAACTAGATCTGTGTCCTACCTGATCCTCACTCCTGCTTCTCAGCTCTCCACTATGGCTCTGTCCTAGCACCAGGCTCATCCCAATCCTATCCTTCTCTTTGGTTTTTCTCCTAGCCTTTCTCCTGTAGAGACCTTTGTTTTTCTCTCTTACTCAGTTATTCCCAGAGACCCACCTGACAACTCCTCTGGTCTGACCATAGCTGCAATTTCCAGTTCCCTTGCCTGACAGTCCCATACTCCTTTTCTTCATCTGGTACTCATTCCCTGACTGCTTTCAGTTGGATTATATCCCTTCCTCTCATGCCCAGGAAGGCTCACACTGGGCACAGGAGGGGAGTGGTTCTGTGCAGAGTGCTCCACTGGTCCATACAGCTTGGAGGAAGCCCTGCCTTCCTCCTGCACTTCCCTGGTCAAGAGTGCTTGCTGCAGTCTCTTGAGCTTTTAGCTGCCCTCCTGAGAACATGTACAACCTTCAGATTTTTTTCAAAGGCTTATCACATAGCCAAAACTGTGTGGTTTCTCACAAGAAGAGAAAAAGGCACATATCCAGTAAGGACTGGCTCCCGTTTCCAATCATTTTCCAAGTCCTGTTCCAAGATTGGAGTCCCAGAACTTCTCAATGAAACAGAATAAGATTGTTTTATTTTAATGAGGGCCAAAGAGCACATTTTTCTCTAATGTCATCCTCTGAAGGCAGGTACATTTTATGAAACCTCCACATGTGAATGGGTCCCTGCTTGTGAGGAGACTTCACATGAGCCAAGGTTTAACAGGATAGGGACAGAAAGGAGCTGAGAGACTTTCTGATGCTCTCACTGCATTCAAGTAAGGGCAAGCATCTGCTCTTGCAAGATGCTGAGTACCTCCTGGTGCAGTCTTCAGGAACTGAAAACACTTAGCACACAGAGGGTTGGGATCAGAAAGCATGCTGCTGTGCAGATGGGAGTTATGAAAGCTCATGAAGAACAGACACAGACTAAACAGTGCACACATGTATATTGTGCACAGGGGTGCAAAATGAGCTGGAGGTGATGTAGGAATGGTGTGAATTTATAGCAAAACTGAGAGATTGGTAAGATTTCTCCCTAAAGTAGTTTAACTACTGAATGTCCATGACAAAGATATTGTTGGCAGTTAAAACAGACATCTCTTAAATAGTTGACATTTTTGTTTCAGTGACTATGTAGTGACTATATTGCTAACTAATCCTAATAAGCCTCCTTTCCAAGTTGTATAAAAATGGTTTATGAGTTCTGGCCTTAACAGTGGCGTAAAACTTCCCTAGAATTATCCATCCAGCGATGCTTTGTCCTCCCTTCTGCCTCTGGGGACTGTCACACTTGTGCATACTGTCATTCCCAGCCAGGGAAGTTCAGGCTTCCTGAGTGAGTGAGTTAAATGTGCTGCCACATTCGCAGCGTGCTGATATTGAAGTCTACCCATAAGGCAGCAGTTCATAACCTTGTGGAAATATTTTTACACGCTCCACGCAGAGAAAATAACCACTTCTGCTCTGCTAGAGCTCAGCCACATGAAAAAGCCAGGAAGAACACCCCAGTGGATGCTGAGAAAGGAAGAAGACTTGTGTCCAGTGCTACAGGCAAATATGGCACCTCTGCCATCATATCAGGAAGTTAAGATGTGGACAGTCAGACTGCTGTTTTGAGATCCCTGCTTGCATTTTCTGTGAGGGGGTGATAGCCCATGGGAGAACATCCCATTATATGGATATAATCCAGTTCCTTCTCACACACTTTGCTAGGACTCTGTCCCAGTACAAGGAGTTCAAGCATGTCCCACACCCCAAGGAGTTTGCTATCTTAGGCACATCCTGAGCTCTGGGTCTCCTTTTACCTTTACTAACTTTTCTTCTAAGACCCTGACTGATCACTTTCCCATACATCTCTCTCCTGTTCCTTCACTCCCTCAATCTATCTGCTCCAAGCCACAGTAAAGTCATCTCTCATTGGGCACTGAATCACTGTTACCTTTATACTCTCAAACACATCTATTCCCCAGAAGGGTTTGAGAGCAAAGGGATTAATTCTGGTTGAACTGTGAAAAAATCCTCAGCTGAACCATGAGGCCACCAGCACTGAGAACTGGTGGTTGTTGGATGTAAGGCAGAAGTAAGATCTCTGCCTGCCTGTTCTGTGGGCTGGAGGCCCTAGCTATGGGCCAGAACTGATCTGCCTGAAACTACCACCAGCCCCTGGGGTGAGCTGCACATCCCACCCTGGGAGCAGCTGGAACACTCAGCTCACGGAGATCATCACTGCTGGGGACCATTGGGCTCAACTGATGCCTGCACAGTGGGGATGACCTGGCACTTGGGAGAAACTGTGAGACACGCCTAGCCTTTGGGGCCACAGTGTGGTCACCCTGGTCTCCAGTGATCATGTAAGTAAAGCTTGGCTGAGGAGAGAGAACAGGCCTTGACTGGAAAGTCCCACTGCTCTGTAAACACAAACAAATCAGCCCCCATCACCTGCTTCCCTTCGTTATCTGTACATGTAATTTAAAACACCCTCCAGCCTCCCAAAGTCAAGATTCAGCTGCTTCCCATCCCCTTAAGCCCCTTTAGTTCCTCTCCCCCCGCTAACCTGGCTGCTTTTCCAGAGCCAACCATCACTGCAGAGACAAGTTGCTCTTCTCTCCCACTCTCTGATCCTTTCTGTCCTGGGTGAATGTGGTGGGAACCACCCACAGCGTGTTTTCGTGCATGCGTTTCTGCAGCCACCCCTCCCCCCCGCCTAGTTTTTTAAGTTAAACTATCTCTTGCTTTAAAGAGAGCAAATACACAGCAGTGGCTTTCATCACTGCTGTATAATAGAGCAGTAATTCTGTGCCAGGGACTGTTTTCTATTTTATTTTAAAGGGTTTATAAAACAGTGTATGTAATTGAGTGAGTAAACTGAACGTTTTCTGGAGCCCCTGAGGGCTGAAACTTCGTGGTGGTCCTGGGCCTAGGCCCTAACCCTTTTTTTTCCTCTCTTTTTTTTTTCCTCCCTTTCCCCTCCTTCCCCTCCTCCTTTACAACCCAGCGTTGCCACCAGCAGCAGCAGCAGCAATCTGTCTGGGGCTAATTGAGCAAACAACAAGGAGATGCTTTCACATGGCTTTTAAAGGAATGCTCCGGCATCCCCTTTCTGTGAGCGGCTTGGCAGGAACCTGCCAGGAAGGCTGGGGAGCGCTGGGTCCCCGGCCCCCAGCCTGCTGGTGGGGTTTGTGCTGGGCTGCACAGTCATTTCCGCCCCTCTGTTTATTTGCATTACAATTTGTTTTTAGCCAAGCACCAAAAGCTGCTCTGCTCTCTAGCTCGCCTTGTGCGTATGTTTTTAAGGGGCTAGTGTACAGTATGTGTAAACAAATGTCTTCCCAAGCAGGAACACATATATAACGAGTGACAGGTTTTTGATTTACACTCAGTAAAGTCTCTGTGGACACTTGGTTCAAGCACCCAGGCTGACTTCAGGCTGGGCTGCGTCAGCAAGTTGAAGCAAAGTGCTAATCAGGAGGTTGAATGTGTTGATCAGCTCTGGATTTGCTTAGCACCAGATGCTCCCAATCTGAGAAGATCTAGTTGAACATGATTTAAGGTTGAAGAGTCCAACTCTTAAGGCTTTCTCAAAGTCCTTTCTCTAATCCGTCTTCTTTCTCTGTGGGCTGAATGCATCTGTAACCCTGCCAGTGTCAGATAAAAGGCAGCCTGGTAAGAAATCCCTAATGGGGAGCTGGGGAAGGAGAAAGGGAGCTGAACAGCAAAGCATGTGAGGTACTTCTCCCTCCTCCCCCAGAGTTTCAGGCAGAGTTTCTGCAGGAACTGAGCTTGCTGGTACCAGCCAGAGCCACTGGCAACTGGCAGCCACGTCTGATAATGAAACACTATCCACAGCTCAGCTCTCTGGCACACACACTGGAATCTGAATTCCCTTCGCTCCGCAAGCAGGGCTTTGGGAATGGAAGAGGGAAGAAGGGTGAATCCTTATCTGCCTATCGCATCCCCTTGGGGTGCGGAATGGGGCTTTGTTTCTAGCAAAACCATTCCCTTTATCGCTTAAAAACTTGCTCGCGGATTTTAGACAGGCAGATTCATGTGTTTTCTTTAGGCCTTTACAAGAAGAAATCAGTTTGATGATTTCATATGAGTCTGAGGTAGCAGTGACATACCATATGTGCCCACTTTGGGGAATCTGGGCTACAGGGATCGAAGAGGAGATGAAACAAGCAGAGGAATGAGAGATGAGGAAATGCAGGCTCCAGTTTACCATGTGGCTTTGGCTCCTTAAGCTCCCTAAACTCACTGCTGCCTTGGTTTCCCCATCTGTAAAAGAGCAATGCTCTTACCCATTCTCAAAAAGCATTTTGAACTCATCAGGTGTAAAATACAAGACACCATAAGGCTGCTGCAAGCATGTCAGTGCAAAATACAAATAGTTGGTACCACCTCTGCAGCAAGGTATGTGGCAGGACCCATCCCAGCTCTGCACATTTAGGACCGTGAAGGATGCTGTCTGAAATGAAGCAAGAAGTTCCTAATTAAAAAGTATTGCTACAGATAACCTATATATAGAACCATAAATTGACATGGCTCTCTATAAGCCTAGATGAAGGCATGTTTAATCTGCAGAGGCATAATGTAATTACTCTCACTGGATAGTAGCCAGGGTCTTATTCACATCATAGAAATCAACATGATAGGTAGTCTGCTTGGAGGAGGTTCAGGAATGGAGTCACAGGAGTTGCTACAGGGCCTGTTGAGATATATTGGGAAAGTTGTTGGGGGTGAGGAATGTTATAGCAAGAAATGCTTCAGGTTGGATTTGAGGTACCTTGGCAAGGCTGTGTGGGGTCCAGGACGGGAGGAGAGAGGTGCTGAAGGCTGGACTTGGGGCTATTGGCAAGAGCTGTGCTGGAGAAGTTGTGTGGTGCTACCTACATCATGCTTGCACCTGGCACTTGTACTGTCAGCCCCTCATTTTCCTGAGCATTGCATCCACCTCTGCTCACCCTGCCCAGAGTGCTGGAGATTGAGCTCCAGGATGTTACTGGGAGCCTCCAGGACTAATTATCAGTCGACGATAAATACCCTGAGCAAAGAGCTAAATGTCTCAATCTGATACTGCAGGTGAGAAGCAGTGCCTTGGTCTCCTTATTTTAGCCTTCACGAAGGGTCTCTGAAAGGAAGTGATGGAGCTCACCCATTCTGTCCCTCAGGCTGAGAAGATTGCATATGATCCGTATGATTGTGGGGTTGAGATTGTAGTGAGAAATTATCTTGACACAGTGCAAAACTCCTTGAAGTTTATAGAGCAGAATTTGATCACACCTTTACTGGAGCAATGGTTTGCATGGTACAAAGGTTGCGTCTTGAATTTTAAACCAAGAGAAGCACTGTGTTGGCCCGGCCACTCTGGGGATTGCCAGGAATTGCATCCTTTAGCCAAAGATGGCATATCTGTTGTTTTGCAGCAGTCTTGCAAGATCCACTCCCCTGAAGGGAGGAGTTTTAGGTGGGTAAGTAAAACACAACTCATCATTTCCATCATCCTTGGCTATCTACCTCCACTGCTGTGTAAGGTGTGGGAGACACCGGAGCCTCCATTGATGTATCCTAGCCCCTTGCAGGCCTTGACACTTTATCCCAGGTTCCAGAGCCAATTGTTATTCCTAATTGCAGGAGGTATGATGAAGAGCCTAGGGGCATGGGACACACCACCTGAGCTCCACCTGAATAGGTGTCCAGCTCCTGAAGAGCAGTTTAGATTTACCACCTCCCCCACAGTACCCTGAGGACACCCACTTTGAGCACACCAGCTTTGTGTTATGCTCTGAGGCCACATGCTTGGGTTTTTTAGGCACTGGGCTTTCAGTTGTGTGTTTGTATTATTTTGGCTTCAGATCCTTTATTTGCAGTCCTTCCCTGACAAGCTGCTTTTGCATTTTAAAGGGAAGGCTCTTTCAGTACAGTGCATTAACAGTGCTGGGGCAGGGACTGGCACATTAATGTGTCCACTGGGATTGTGTGAAGCTCCTGGGAACAAGCAAAGGAGTGACCTTGCAGAAATTGCCCCTCCAACAAATTTGCTCCATAGGAGGGTCAGGTTTAAATTAAAAAAAAAAAA
>VZTT01007454.1:3840-20272 GCA_013400855.1 Buphagus erythrorhynchus
GAGCCCCCCCGGCCGCGCCGGGAGCGGGGCGCGGGTCCCCGGGATGCTCCCGCCTGGAGCGAGGCAAGAGCCGGGCGGAGCGGAGCGGGCTGCGCCGAGAACCGGGAGGCGGGCTGCGGCGGGCCCCGCTGACTTTGGAGGCAGTTCTGGAGGAATTTGCGGGACCCGTTAACCCGGGAAGATGCGGCGCTGGTCCCGCGGGCCGGCAGCGCCCTCTGCCGCCACCGCCCGGCCCGGCTCCCGGCTCCCGGCCCCGCGGAGCATCGCCGGGTACCGCCGCAGCATCCCGCGGGAAACATCGGTCCGACGAGCCCGGCCGAAAACCCCCTCCTTCCTCCATCCCAAAAAGCGTGTAAAAAAAAACGAGGAAGCTCCTTTCCCCTGCGGTGGCGCAGGCAGCAAAAGTTTTAATTTTGCGTGAGTTCGTCTTTAAATACAAGCAGGGGTCCCGGACACAAATCTGTAGATAGCAATTAAAGTGACGAGGTAAATCAAAGTGACGAGGTAAGCCCAGCGTAGCGGCGTAAAGGATCGGCAAATGACACAGTTTATTTATTCCTGTGAGGGACTTAGCGAACCTGGTAGTGTGTTTTCCAGCATGGAAAAGTCGGAAAAGAAGTGGAAAATAAAGTAGGAGCGTGTAGAAACATGAGGTGTGTCAAAGGCAGTTTGTACGCTGGATATGATTAAAGAAAGGGAAATCAAATGAATGTTAGCAGCAATCTTGACTGGAAGCAGTAAGGAAGAAGAGGTGGTGCCTGTTCTGTACTGTCACCTAACACAGGGATACCTCGGGTATATATAATACATATAATTTGCAGTAATTCCTGCAAATCCCTGTTTCCTCTCGGGATGGATCCTCACACCCGTGGCCACAGCACGTCTCCCTGCATGGCAATGCTCTGGCCGCAGACAATCTTTCCTCTGGCACACCCCTGCCCTCAGCCTGTATTTAATTTTTATTTTAGTTTTTAATTTCTCAGCGCCTGCTACCGACCTGGAGAAGGGCTTTTGTGCCCCGAGGCGCTCTGCTTTTCCTAGCTGCGCTAGTTCCGTAGGAGGTAAGTCATCCACAAAGTATTCTTGGTGTAAACACCTCCTCCTGCTCTCCTGCGAGGAGCTGGGCGACACATCAATGGGACAGCCGGGAGCGGGTCATCCCTGCTGTCCTGGATCCGCAGTGTTGTACCAGTTCTTTGATATTTAACTCCACCTACAGGCGAGCATCGAGCCTGCAGCCAGCAATCCGCTGGGTGCTCTCGAAAAGTTCTTTACTTCCACTACAAAAATATTTTTTTATAAAATTGTATTTATTAAATACACTATTCACGAAGAAATAAGATTCTATGGGCTGGAGGGGGAGGATTACCAACAGAATCTAACATCAGCCTTCACTAGAACAGATCTTCGAGCATTCACCACATCTTAATCGCTGGAGTTTTTTCCTCTCTACATGGGATTTTTCACCATCAAAATTTGACCTCCAAGTCTAAAACACAGCACGGAGAAACATTCTGCCTCTGAAAGAGACTTTGGTTCTTTCCCTAATTAATAGAGCGAATCACTAACTAACTATTTTTTCATGTGGGACAGGCACAATCTTGTTCTGACATTGTTCAAGCTCTTCTGTGCCCATGGTTTCTGCTTCTCTCTGGGTTCTTCTCTCAAATGTCAAAAATAAGAAATGCTGCTGCAAAAATATGGAAATTCAAATATACAAAAGCAAAATTTCAGACTTTTAAATACTGTACATCTGAGGCAAGCAAAATGGCTACAATTCTGGTCAAGGAAGAAAATCCCAAAACAGGAGAATATCTAGACAATAGGTTTTAAAGCACCATTTTTTTTTGCTACTCTAGAAACTCAAAAGTAATATCTGTCAATATTAGATCTCATAATTATCATGTGTACCCCTTGCATTATATTAAAAGAAAATGATACATTGCAAAATTTTGCACCATATGAGAATGAATCAAACAAAATCTATTTGCCAGTTTACAGGCCATGTAATTTAAACTTGCAATTATATCAATGATCTGATATGATAAATGGAATTATCTCAGAATTTCTTCGAAAACATAATTTGTTTAAGCCTTTTTAACCTGTGGATGTAAAAATGTTGTTCTAGATGAGTCATTCACAAAAGAAAAAAGAACACACTTTAAATTCCTGAAGTGTTTAAATATATCAAAATTCCATTTTGTAGGATTCAGGAAGATGCTTTTTTAAATCCAAATGTTTATTAAAAGTTTTACAAAATTTTACAGACAATTTGCAGTTACGAAAATAATTACAGCCAGTTTTTAAAAATAATTTTCTCATTGCAACTGTATTTTTTTTTATTATGTGCTGTTTCAAATGTAGCCAAACTTAGAAGATGTTTTAAAACCAACTGTACTTTTTTTTAAAGTTATTTTAATGGCTAAGAAAAAGCCTATTGAAGTTGAAGCAGCTTTGGTAGGTATTAAGCAATACCTTTATTATAAAGTCTGTGCATGTCAGTGGAATTACTCTGGTGGTTCATCAGCATAAGTGTGAGTTGAGTTTTGACCCCTTTTAGATTAACACAAACACAGAGTTAAGACTGTGCTAAGAAGCACTCCACCACTTACAACTTGCAGGAATGGAAATGAAGTGAAGAATAGGTCATTTTTGCATGTTTTGTCTTGCCTCCAGCTCTGTTGATAACACCTCCCAACACTTCATCAGGCTTTCACCTCCAGATATGGAAGAAGCAATCTAATCCCAACACTGTCCAGCTCACACTCCACTGCAAAGTCTTAATAACGACCTCAGTGTCCATTGTCAACAGATCAACACATCTGGCTGTCACATTTAATGTGCTTCCAGTGCTGCTTGTGCCTGAAGTGGGCCATGATGCTGCTGAAATGTTGTGCTGGAAGGCACAGACAGTACAGAAGCAGAGGGCTGATGAATGAAGTGGAAAGCATTATAGGGAAGAAAAAAACGTCTAAGCAATTTTTTTCCTTGGGTAAGTCTAATGAAAATTGAATGCATACCTATTATCTCACACAGCCCTCAGAGGTCTCAGGGTTGCAATTGGATATCACAGCAGGGAGAGAATTTTATTCTGCAGCCAGAACAGGAACTGGCTATGAATTCAGCAGATCTGGCAGGTAGGCTTCTGTGTTTCATGTTTGATGAGCTGGAGGTAAGAGCACAAAAGCTCTGTTTGATGCACCGTTCTCCTGAGTGATGCAAGACTTGGCACTGGGCATTCTCATTATTCCTTGAAGGCAGCTGGAATCCTGCCCACACTTGCATCATTACAGTTTAGTCGATGATCTTAAAGGCCTTTTCCAACCTAAATGGTTCTATGATCATCTACAGACCCCAACTTCATTGAAGTCTTCATTGATGTGAGACATTTCTTTCTTAAGAGAGCGCAGCATGTGCTTGATGAATGAGTAAATCTATTTCTCTGGTTCTCCTACTGAACTTTTTCTCTGTTGGTTCCCTTTACTAACTGCATTTGAATTTTTAACACCACTTTATGTCTCAGTCAGGGACAGATAGAGTGGAAAACACCTTTGCTCCACCACTCTCTCCTTTGATGCTCCAGGAATAAAATATTACTGTAACATTTTTCTCAGGATGCAGTTTAGCAGTCATTGAGGCAGAATAATGTTGATTTAAATCAATAGGTATTGAGCCCTACCTTTTCATTATTAGGTGGATAATACACCACGAGTCCTGCTGTTGTTATGAGGACTGAACATGGCATATCATTCGAGTTCCACTTGCTCTGACACTAAACAATTCAGATGAGGGCAGTCCTAATGTGCCACTGAGAATCACATCCTCCCAGACAGGGACAGCAGCATCTGACTTTTAGAGCCTGATTCAATTCTCAGTTCCTGTCCCAGTCACACTAATGAGTGCTGAATTGGCCTTTTGACATTTATTACTTAATAGACTCGCTCTGCTTGGAAAAAGAACATTAAAGTGTTTTTCCAGCCATGTTTTATAGCCTAGAAATACACTGGTCTGAACTCAGTAGTTCAATTTTTCAACACCTGCTCTGCAACACCATGTTTTCTTTTTCCTTTAACAGCTAGATCACCCCACAGTGCTCTTAACTGTATATTGTGGCTGTGGCTTTTTTTTTTTTTAATTAAGGTTTGTTTTGTTTGTTTTTTTTTTAATAGCTCATGGCCTGGCTGCTGGCAAAACCCTGCTAAAGTCAGCAGCTGCCACATTTTTAAAGGTTTTGAAAAATACCCTCTACAATTAAAGTGTTAAATTCAGCATTATTCCACTCAAAGTCAGATTCTCAAATGAATGGATGAATCCCATCACTCCTGAACAGAAAAAGAAAGTAAAAAGTTGCAGTAAAAAATCCCTACCACATAAAAAGTGGAAATCCTGCTGTTCAAAGCCAAAACTGTACTGATCTCTGGCACTTAGGGATAATTTAAATGACCAGAAGAAAGAAAGAGAATCTCAAAGCTAGTGTTTCTTTTTGGTTCACTTTTTTTAAGTGCTCTGATTTCCCTGGCACAAGATGCAAAACCTAAATTGCAATAAAGGGCTTGTATAATTCTTTTTTCTATTGTCTCAGTAAAATTTCCACAGATCAAATCAGGAGTTTGTAGAGTAACTGGGAAATACTGAAATATGTGGAATGCATACATATTGTTAGGGTTTGGAAAGCCATAGATTGAAAGAGTAAATTAAAAAATAAATAAATAAAAGCAAGCTTTAATAGTATTTTGTCCATAATATACTGCTTAGTCATAAAATAAAAACCAAAAGCAGTGCTGTCAGCTATTTCAGGTGGATAAATTTATTAAGATGATTTTAAGACTGAAACTGTAATTTCCTGGGAACCCACAAGATGGTAGAGTTCAGCTGAGAAGAGAAACTAAGCTTTTGCCTGGACCATGAGCACATAGTTACTAACTAGTTAAAACTGCTAATTTTGCTCTGTTCCAGAAACTCAAACAATTTCAAACTTTTTCTTATTTTTTTTTTGTCATAATCTGTTTAAACATTTGGAGAGCTTTTCTGGCTTAGTCTTTATTTTCTGCTTGGAGGCATGCACCCCATTACTCCTTCAAGCATGTGTATTCCATACTCTTGATGGAGTTTAGTAATGGGATGCAAATATTTCCCAGCAAGACACTGGGAAAAGAAACCATTTGTCTGGAATCCAGAAAATCTGGAACACATCATCATGCAACTGTACACAGTCACTGTGAAGCTGCTGGGCACTTACTCAGTCTTCATTAAACAAAGCAACCTAAAATCTCTAAAATCTAAATCTCCTAAAATCTCTAAATCAGAAATGCCACCTATTATCCAGTAAAACAGCTCAGCAAATCTACAGATCTGGGAGTTAAATCTGTTCATTGGAGCCCAGCAGCTTTACTGGTAGTCACCCTGATGCTAAGTGGGGCTTTACTCACACTCTTGTCATGATGCCAGTTGCTCAAGGAAGAGAAATAAAGTACCTATAACATCTCAAAAGCAATTTTTGAAGAAGTAAGGCCATGAATGTCCAAATCACTTGGTGCTCAGAAGAATAAAATTTTGGTATGAACTTGATTTCAATGGCAGCTGATTTCAGCATGGATAGATTAGAGGATAAAGAAGAAAAGATAGGGAAAAGTGTATTAGAAAGAATTTAAGCAAGTAAGAGACAGTATCTGCATAATATTCAGAAATGTGTATTCTCTATAGAGAAAAAAAGTCCAACAACCTCCCTCAAGTTTTTTTTTTTTTTAAATATTAAGAAAAATTATGAAGCATTCAAGGGCAAACAGCATACAGGCTCTGTACTGTGTAGTGCAAGATGTAAGTAGGCCTTATACTACATAACCTTAAAGTGAATTATTACATTTCATGCTTGATAAAAAAATAAAGATCTGATATTTAAATCAGTCTCAGAATAACGCAGAACAAGTTCATTATGTCTTTACTTTTAGTAGCACATGGTGATTCATTAGGAAGACTTTTTGATGTGCCAAGGAAAAACCTTGGAGCCTTTAGGCTGTGCAGAAGGTGAAATACATCGTGTTTTATGTTAATTAAACATTTAGTCTTTCACTGATTAAGGGACTAAGGTACAACTTTATTTTTACAAAAATTGCCAGTAATGTTAAAATTCCAACACATTATGAAGGGACCCTAAGGGTAAGTCACAGTCACTTTATATCACTACTTAATGTCATCCTGAAAAGTTCTTTCATTACTCTAAGGTGAAATATAGCACAGTAAATGCTGAATGGGAATTGTCAGTGAAAGCTGGGACTCAGATCAGGTGACAATAAATGAGGAATGATTATTTGTGGCTGGAGAAGCAGCTGTAATACCCCGTGCAGGGGAGGCTAAGTCCTGAGCAAAGGGATTTGAAAATACCAAAATGACAGATTAACCCAGAGCTGGGCCAAATAAGAAAATTCTCTTGAAATTTATTCAAAATGTTCATCATGGAGGTGGTTAGAGGGCTGGAGCAGCCTGGGACAAATACAGCAAGAGTCAAACCCTCCCCTGAACAGAGAGAAAAGTCCCTCCAAAGCTTTTTGATGTCCCAGGTTTCAAATTGTTAGAAACTTTAATAATAAACCTCTTTGTTATGCATAATTTCACATAGGTATTTATGTGTGTGTGTGTCTGTCTGGGAATGAAATAGCAACAGGAACAAAGAAAGAAAAGGGAGAATGAGCGCAGCAGGTGTTTCTTTTACACCTCTTCAATATTTGAAATGGTCTTTGACTGGGAATCACTGAAATTTCTGCCATGATTTTCCTTAGGAAATGCCTCATTTACAGACTGCAGTGTATGGTCTGCATTATTTCAGAATAGAATCCTAGAATATGCTGAGTTGGAAAGGTCCATCAGGATCATTGGGGCCAAAAAAAATCTGTCTGGGAGTTTTTGCTGCAGTACACAATCATTTATATTAGCAAGGGGTAGGGGGGGTATTTATTTATTTTTATGCAAGCTTCATTTGAAAGCTGCTTCACTTTCTTGAGGAGTCATTATCCATATGGTGAAGCCACTGTCCATTCCATTTGACCCATTCCAGGGCATGCAGGAAAGAGGCACAATCAGTTTCAGCCCCTTGATGAAAATAAACATAACCAATATAACTAGACAAACTAAGATAACTAATTCCTTCATGCACTGAATGCAGAGGACACCAGAGCAGGGAGAGCACCTGCTTGGCCATGGGGAGGCACTGCAGGTTTCTAAAACTGACTATTTCTGCCTTGGCAGGAGTGTTCTTTCACCTTGAGAGCATTTTTTAGACGAATTCTCATAATTACCTGTTCTATAAATCCTGTTATGAAGTTAATCCACTGTGCAACCTTAACTAAACCATTATTTGCTCTTAAAATGCTTGTCTTTATAATCCAAGCCACATTTTGAAACAAATATTTAAAGGCACACTAAATATTAGGAAGCCTCGTATTTTCACACTGAAATAAACATTTCCATCGCTCCAGTTTTGGTGCCTCTTGAAACCATCACGTTTATATCACAGTGTTATTGTGAACCAGATTGGTTTGAAGGTATATGTTTAAATAAGAAGCATGATCATGCTTTCAGAAAGGCACAGGCTTATCTGTGTGTTTATAACCAAACCTTTCTTCCTGCCTGGTCTTCTGCTCTGCTGAGGGTGCCCCTGCCAGCCTGGAAACCTGAAAGTGTTGGTGGGCATTTCCCAGGGATAAAAAAAATGTAATTTAATAGATGTATGGACTTCTGTTTCTGTGGAATTATCTGTGCACTAGGAAGCACATACAGCAATTAGCACTATGAGCTGTTAATACACAGCCCTGGGTCAGAATAATTTCAACAGACAGATTTTTT
Source organism: Buphagus erythrorhynchus (assembly GCA_013400855.1). NCBI lineage: Eukaryota > Metazoa > Chordata > Aves > Passeriformes > Sturnidae > Buphagus > Buphagus erythrorhynchus. The sequence goes on from VZTT01007454.1 coordinate 11,680, forward strand.
TTTTTTTTTTAAAGCAGAAAGTTTTTGTAAAATGGTGTCTGCAGTTGAATCTTTTTAATTCTTCTTCCTTTTTCTGTCCTCTCTCACTGCTTACCTTGTTTATTGAGATTTTAAGCCACAAAGAGCAGGGACTGAACTCGTTCCACATTTGAACCACCCATACCACAGTGGCATCCCTCCTTGTTGGAAGTCCTTCTCTTAAGTACAATCCCAGGTTAAAAAAAAAACTTTGATTAGTGAAGATACCTTGCAAAAATATTCTGCTCCATTTGCCCAACTCTAGCTAAACAACAGAAAAGAAAGAAGAAACCAGAATGCTGTGTAATGAGCTCTTGGGTTCATATCATTGTGAATCAAGTTTTATAAATCATTTCCTGTGAAATCTGAAGAATAAAACCCAAGGACTTATTCAACTTTTTATCCTGTTGTCTTAGATCTGGCTTCCTACCAAAAGAGGTTTACAACAAAGATGTTAGTGCTGTATTTCAGATCCAAGTGCCAATATCAGTATTTTTCAGAAAATAAAACTTCATTGTTAACCAAATTTATTTAAAAACAAATCAGCAGGACCTCTTTGTCATTATGTATGTGTCTAGCTATTTGCAAAATCTTTTCTTTATCTGTAATCCTTCAGAGGATGTAGTAGAAAAGGGCCAGTTCCTCTGAGTTTCCCCCCTGCTCAGAGCCTAAAAGGGTTTAATTGTCTGCACAGATGTTGGTCTCAGCAGGGTACAGTAGCTCTCTGTTATTTTTTAAAAGGGGAAAGAAAAAAAGTTAAAGATTTTGCGAAAACTAATACTCTAAGTATTTTCTTGGAGCATCCATGTATATCCCCTTTTGGCTGTCTCTGAGCATATGAATTGATGGGCTATATTTCCAAGCAGCTCTGGACACAAAGCCAGCTTTCTGTGTCCCCCCAGCCTGCCTGCCCTGCCCAGCCACCCCAGACCCAGCCAGCATGCCCATGGCTGCTCTGTGCTGGGCATGCTGCAAACACCTCGGGGATGCTTTGCCTTTGTGCAGGTGTAGCCTCCCTTCTCTAACAGGGGGCTGCATTAGGCAGATTTGCGTGATATTTGCATTTTTCCTGAGAGAAGCTGTGGCTGCCCCATCCCTGGAAGTGTTCAAGGCCAGGCTGGATGGGGCTCTGATCAACCTGGGATAGTGGAAGGTGTCCCTGCCCATGGGGTTTGGAGCTAGAAAGTCTGTTAGGTCCCTTCCAAACCCAATTGTTCTATGACTTTGATCATTTTAGAAAGTGCAAATTGTACTGTAAGGAAGTATCTTAACCTTGAACAAAGTGAGAATGACCACCTTTCAAATGAGTAACAATGAAAATTGCTAATGAGGTGATTCTCTGAATTTGTCCTACCTAACACATTTTTTAATTTCATTTTCAACATGTTATAAACATAATTTTGCTTTCATGCTTTCTCTGTAATTTAATTGATATTGTGACTGGGAGTCATCTGCTATTATATTTTGATAGTATCAAAAATGAACGCTCTTGTTAGTTCTACCACAGTTATCTGAAGCTCATTTGCCACAATCTCCTTGTTTTTCAAAATAATTGCATCCCCAGAAAGCTATTAATTGCATTTAAAAGCACTACCATTAGCCAAGGCCTTAATTATGCAAACATTTTCAGTGTCCCCATGATGCTTGGATAATCAAGGTGGCACTGTCTAAACAGCAGCCCTGTGCTTAGGTCTTTCTGCCCTTGGCTGAATAATCTTCCCTGCACCTGTTGTGCACCACAAAAATAATGGGATGTCTTATGAAATAATAAAAAACCCCTAAATGATGACTCTGACTCCAGTTCACTCCCTGAAATAATATTCAGGTTTTTTTTTTTCCATCAGCGAAGGACATGATCCAAGAAATCAATTGATTATTAGCAGGCTTTTTAACAGCAGAATTTTGAAAGATGAAAGCTCTCCTTGCCTAGTCTGTTTTCTTTCAAATGCCTGTTTATAGATCAGTTATTTTAAAAAAAAGAAAATAAAAAAGAAAAAGAAAAAGGTTCTCCAGTGCCATGGATCAATATCCAACAAATCACTGACAGAAGGGAATCCCCATAAGGCACAATTAAATTCTGCAGCAGGCAAATTCCATGCACACTGGCTTTCTGACCACTGTCAAACGGGATATTCTTGAGGACAGGCTGACTAAATGTACAAAAATAATAATTCATAAGTGATTACTAGAACAATAGCTCCAGTCCTTCATTAGGATCATCCGATTATCTTTGGATTGTAGCAGTTTGCTGCAGAGCAAACCGAACTCCTTTTTCACGAGGAATTGTTGCCTTTTTCCATGTGCATTGCTTCATCCCCAAACAAATTGGTGGCATAAAAGTGAAATGCTGCAAATGGAGCTGTATTTTGCTCTGGGATGGTTGCTGCAGGTGGATTTGTGTGCATGAGGTGGGCAAGGCACCTGAAGCAGGTGCCCATATTTTTGGGAATGCTGCTGAGGCATTACCCTGCTCCCATGGGAGGTACCATGGGACCCCACGCTGCCTGGCTGGTCCTGCATCCCTTTGTTCCTGAACAAAGGAGCCTCAAGGTAAAAACAGCACAGATCCTTGCCCTGTTATCAGCATTGATTGCAAAATCAGTTCGTGCTACCGAGCAAATGCTCTATAAATTGCTGTCATTGAGGTGCCTCCTGTTCATCGTCCCCCTGCTATTCCCTCATTTCCTGGGGCGTTTGTAAAGGCTCTGCTCAGTACCCTCAGTACTTCTTGATTTCTTTCCGCTTCCCAGGCTGCTGTATTTCCTTGCTGATGCCACCTGATAAGCCTGCTCTTTTTAAAACCCAGACATCAACGATCACCACATGCCCTGTGTGCAGGATCCGTGGAGCAGCACCCTGCTCGTGTGCCCCATCCTTCCCAGCTTGTCTGCAGTGCCAGCAGTGCAGCCACGCTTTCATTCTTTTACAGAGCTCTCCTCTCTCTGTTTCTGCTAACTGGACATCAGTGCATTGCTTTCCCATTCAAGGTTAACCCCACTGAGCCAAATTTCATCCTGGATTCTGTTACTCTTTGGAATTCTGAAGCACAGAAATGAAACACCTTGTTATACTCACTGCTAGCTCAATGTTACCCAGTATTTTGGAGCAGAGCTTTGTCATCATTCGTCCTAGAGCCTAAAATGATGTCTGGAAGCTTGGTGTATGTCCAGAAAACACTTTGCTCATCATAGCCTGAAGAGCAGCTCTCTATCCTTGTTCAGTGGATACTTGGCAAAACTGAATTTCTTTCTATCCTCTAAAGAACATCATTTACCTTCCTATTACAAAATGTGAGATTCAGATGATGAGAGAAAGATCTCACCATTGTTTATACTGACAGTGTTTTCTCCCTCCTTGGACAAACCTGATTTTCCTAATTAACAAGATGTCATCAGTGCTGCATGGAAACATGGGAACCTGTGAAAAATTTTATAGAATTGGCTGTTACACACTTAGGAGTATCAAGTGCTTTTCAAGATAATAGCATCTGGTACCAGAAACCTGGAACACAAATTATACTTGGTAATAGATGAGGTAAGGATAAAATAAAATCAATGTCTGTACTGTGAACAAAGAGGAATCAGAGCGTTTCATTTTTTAAAATTTAGTAGAACAGCAGAGATTATTTGAGCATGAATTTCACTGGCATATTTACTATCACTTTTTAGGTGGAGAAAATCTGATCTTATGCAAATTCATCTGTTTCCAAGCATTCCCATGTATACAGTTATTGTAAATTAGAAGAAAATATATAGATAAGATTAATCCAGCCAGGAGCTTACCAAAAAATGCTGTATATATTCATATATGAAATATACATGCAAGAGTTTCAAAGTACTGAAAGATGCCTAAGGAGATAATATGTTCATCTTACTTCTACTGGATCAAAGTCAATCTTGGCTTGATTTGAATTATTGGAAAAATTCCCAAGATTTCACCTTGCAAGTGTGTCCAGTAGGTTCTTGTAATGGCCAAAATATATTTGTAAGCCAATAAATCAGCTAGTATTAAATTTCCATGCTAATTAATCAGCAAGAAGGATGCTTTACCCTATTTCATGCAAACACTGGACAAAATTTGCAGTATTTTAGTTGATATGCAATGGACAGAAATGAGACGTAGCCTGGAATGTGTCTTGCTCCACCTCCTCAGCAGGGGCACTGAAGGACAGAACTATCTTTGGATGGGATCAAGCACTTGTAATCAGAGTTGCCCTGGTCCTTTGAGCTGTCCATATCATCTGCAACCTTCAGCAATGTTCGTTCTGTGATGATTTCCACACTGTCCGTGACGAGTTAGTGAGAGATAATGATAAAATTAAGCCAGTTTTATCAGTCTTGCAGAGACTGATGCATTAGATTTATTTTTGGCCAGTGAAGACAGGCAAAAGCCTGTCATTGAAGATCACAGCATCATAGGACCATTAAGGTTGGGAAAGACCTCTGGTATCTTTGAGTTCAACCATTAGCCCAGTGCCACCATGTACACCACTAAATCATGTCCCCAAGTGCCACAGCCACACTCCTTTTGAGCAATTCCAGGGCTGGTGATTTCACCACCTCCCTGGGCAGCCTGTTCCAATGCCTGACCACCCTCTCAGGGAAGAAATTGCTCCTATTATCTAATCTAAACCTCCCCTGGCACCACTGGAGGCCATTTGGGAAACCCTGGTCCTGACAAAAGCTTGTCATCAGTCTTCAGGGTGCATTCTCTGTGTCCACAGCAGCGATGGTGAAGGCACATTTTGGATTTGGAAGAGGAAATGAAAGGAGTTGGCTTCTGTTACAGCCATTTCAGCTGGGTAATGTCTCTCCTACAGCCAGAGACTGCAGCAGCATGTGTTTACCCAGAGAGCTCTTCAATAATGTATGGTTGGCTGAGGAGCACATCATAATTCTGTCAGGATGGAAAGAGCAGCAGAGAGGGGCTGCTTTAACATCCAAATTGGCTCTGCTGCGAGGGCTTCCCAGTGTGGCATTACTGTCACAGCAATCCTTCCATTTTGTACCCATTAACACTCCCCAAGAAGGAATAAAAGATGATAAAAGCTGGATTTTCATAAAAAAGGAGCACAGTTTGTCTGCAGCAGTCCATAAAACTCCATAATATTAGAATGGAAGCTGCAAGAATGAAGAAAGAAAGAGTTTGCTCCAGCCATAGCTGTAGCTACCCCTGGCTGCAGCAGGGCCCCTCTGGCTGGCCTGGCAAGGCAGGGACACAGAGTGTGCTCTGTCACTGCAGAGGAAATTGTCCACCCTGGTCAGCACAGGCAGTGCCACTCACCAACCAGGACCTGCAAAGCTCCACCTCAGCTACAAACTTATTCTCCAAATAATGCATTCTGTGTCCCAGGGATCAGCTTAAAAGTAAAGGATGCGATTAGAGGATTTCCTCTCTCTCTTCTCTTTTTGCTGCTTCTCAATGCAGAAACTGCCATTGAAAAAAATCCCTCAGGGACAGAGAGGAAAGAAATGTCTAAATGTTATAATATCTGTTCTCCTTGACTTATTTTTTTGGTCATAAAACCATAGCAACATATAACTCACTTCTATCTCTCTGTTTGTCAAGTGTCAAGCGTACTGGAGCTACCAAGGTGCAACGGGTGGCTAGCAAGGGTTTTATTTCCCAGCAATATATCCATTAATTTATTTATTTGTGACAAGGAAACATATGCATGCCTGCAAATTTTATAATTTTAAAGCTGAAAATGGTGTTGGTTCCACAGAGGCAATGAAATGTGAATTCATTCTGCAATTTGAAGCTTGAGGAAGCTTCCTGTGACTTCTTTCACTTCTGTCTTCTCATTTTTGGCCATAATGTGTGTCCATGGGTGCATGTTACAGGGAGGGAGGGATGAGGGAGAGGGCTCTTTCTTAATGCCAGGGGAGAGAAAGAGGGAGGAAAAGGATTTAGGGCAAATATGGACATAACACTGGATATTAGGCAAGTGCAGGATATGGCCCAAAGAACGTGGGTGTGGTCTCCCCTGTGACACTCAATAATTATTGATAAAACTGAAGGATGTGAGATTTTTTGGCTTGGCTTGCAGGTCTTTCAGACTCTGTTTTTAAGATTCCAAATAAAGAGCTCTAGGGTAGAGAGTGGCTATCTCTGTGTCTGTATATTGGAGGCACTTGTCTCTACAACACTTCTGATTCAGTTGTAGGTTGATTTTTTTTTAATGGCTTTATTTTGTGCTAGTAAATTTTAAAGAACTTGTGAGGTATAGGGTGATTAGAAGATTTCAAAGAAATGTTTGCATTTAAACCTAAATATAAATATTTCAAATTGAAAGTGCACCACAGTTTTCTGCATTACAGTCGTTGCTGAAAAATATTCCTACAGCTCTGCTCCCATGAGTGCTGATATTTGCCAAGACAGCCTGATCACACATCTACCAGAGGAGAGGAGCTGCCTCAAAGGGAATCTCTGGCACTCATATTAACACCTTCAGAAACATAACCCTGTTCTACCTGCAAGTGCAGGGAGATTTGCTGTTGGAGCAGAAAGATGACAGATTTGTTTGGTTTGTTTTTTTTTTTTCCTCTTAGACTGTAACAGTGAGTTAAATAGATTTTTGTTTGCAGATGCCAATGACTTCTAAACAATGCCACCCTTGTGAAGGCCTGCCCTCCACACTGCAGTGCCTGCAGTGGCTTTCCTTTTGAGGAAAGCACTCCCAATTGCCTGTCCCCCTAACAGCACTCTGTATTTCTGAGGAGCTGTAACCTGGAGGCTGGGGTTGCATTGTTATGACAGCACAACTGTGTATTGATGTCGAGCTTGTAGGTCCCTTATCAGCTGTCTGCCCCAGTGCATTCAGCCCAGGACAAACATTGCTGGGGCGACTCCATTTACAAGAAATCCCCACAGTGCTCAGAAATCCCAGATGCTATCAGGGAGTATCCATGGACAGGGCTATAGAGTGACAAAGTGAAACCTCAGAGCCCCATGTGGATCCTGAGCTCCCCTCCTCCTCTTGCATGGCTGCAAGCCTTGTGCTCCACCTGTGCTAAAACCTTCCACTAAAACCTTCCACTAAAACCTCCCCAGATCATTCCCCAAATAAATTAACTCTCCTCCTGAAAGATGAGTTTCCAGCTCTAAACTGTGCTTGGCTACCATGGCAAAGATGGGTTCTTTGGGGTTTTTAAGGCTCTTTCCAACCCCAAAATATCCTGTGATGTGTGGCCAAGCCCCATTCACCCACACCTCATTGGTAACCATCCTGTATCCAGCACACAGATGCAACTCTACAAATATGACTGTGTTGAATACCATGCTGAAAGTACATTTTTTTGCATTTCCCCAGAATATTTTCTCATCCATGAGAAAAACAGGCTAAAGCTCCCAGGCATTTTGTGAAATAATGTTGCAAATTTTATTTGTTCAGTCCCTTTTTTAAAAAATTTTGACTTAAAGGGATTTAGAGTATAAATCCCTTTAAATATAGCATAAAAGTACATTTCAAAATGAAAAGTGACTTTGAAAGAGAATTTCAGAATCATCTGAAGCCATCTGAAAAAAAAAAAGACTTGTAACATCTTGAAAAGAAGGTATTTCTACATTTTTATTCTAAATATAGGACTGTTGTAGCTAATAGTTTCATGTAGGAAAAAACCTTGACTCTGAATGACATCGAGGTATCCTCTGTTCCTGACAGAGGACTGAAATATTTATTCCTCACTGCCTTTAGGTGCATGAATTTACATACATCATATGTTGTACTATGCTGTGTTTATAAGGCTGATAAAAATGATGTACGAGGGTCACATTACATTTTGAAAAGGCTGCGTGTGGAAAAGAAAAAAAGCTCACAGAAGGAGAAGGAGACAAAAAGGAAGTCATTATCTGTGAATACAGGCCCAGATTTGGCAAACAAAGCTCAGCCCAGAAAAAAAACATGTACTGCTGCCTATACAGAAGCATGTGGCTTAATGGGGCTCATGTGGGCATTAGGCTGGCTTGGCAAGGAATGCTGCCAGAAGATTGAAACTGGAGCAAAACAGGAGGCAGATATAAATCAACTTCAAAAGTGGAGTTGAAAGAAATACTAAAGAAAGAAGTGTTTGTTATATACAGAATTAAAACCTAGCACCGGGGAAGTGGTTGCCTTTTATCACATGTCACTCTACACTCACAAGCGGTTCAGAGGGCTCCAAAAACCCCAGAATCGCATGGAAAAGTCAAATATTCCATCCCAAGTGAGGAACAGAAACGTGATGAATTAACTTAGTTTGCTACCAGATATTCCTTCAGTTATTACATAGGTTTTCCTGGCTGGGATGTGCCAGCTGGAGCACCTGAACTCACATCCAGTGGGGAGTCCATCCATTCCCACCCCTCCCAGTGGTCCCCACGAGGACCCTGAGGGACAGCCTGGTTCTCTTTGGGAGCCCTGGTTCTCTTTGGGAGCCCTGGAGTCAGTCAGTGGCTCTCTTTGGGATCCCTGGAGTCAGTCAGGGGTCTCTTTGGGAGCCTGGAGTCAGTCAGGGTTCTCTTTGGAGCCCTGGAGTCAGGCAGGGCTCTCTTTGGGATCCCTGGAGTNGCAGGGCTCTCTTTGGGATCCCTGGAG
>VZTT01007457.1:0-24604 GCA_013400855.1 Buphagus erythrorhynchus
TCCGTCCGTCCGTCCCTCGGTGCTCCATCGCCAGCGCCAGCCTCCCTCGGTTAAAATTACCTCCCGAGGGGGGAGAGAGCAAAAGCCAGGCTGGGAGGGGAATAAAATCCAGGTGAGCTCATCCTCCTCCAGAGAAAACGTCTCCAGTTGGCATGAGCAAGGTGTTTCCAAGCCCAGCACATCCCTCACGTCACCCCAGTTGCTACAGCCCCGGGACCAGCAGCTTATTCATTCAGCAAGTATTTAATAGGAGATAATCCAGCTGCTTCCCAACCACCCTTTGGCCGAGCCAAAGGTGTAATCCCAGTGTGGGAATTACATTTTGGGAAGAGGTTTGGCTAATGGTTATCCCAGTGGATGCTCCCTGTCCAAAACAGTATGAAAGGGCCACCATTAGCAGAACTCCCATCTTCCAACCTGTGTTTCTTTAATTCTGTTAATAATTTATTAAATTTATTAAACTACTTTATTAAAAATAAAATAATTTAATAAACCTATTTTATCAAATCCCTGAGAATGGGAAGAAAAGCAAAGCTGCCCAGCCAAGCCGGATTATCCAAAGCAGCGACCGACCTAAAAATAAACCACTGCTATTTAAGGATGAGCCTTCCACAATAACCACCCCCCACCCCAAAAATATAAAAGGAAAAAATAGGCATATTCCCAGGATGGGGTGTTGAGCATCACCCACCACACCAGAAAGAGCTTATTTTGGGTTCATTTCCGAGCACAAGTCTGCATTTCCAAAAGAACAGCATCCCTGGGCTTAGTGCTGCTGATTTTCAGACACCCCATGCAAATAAATAATTAAGATTCAAAGCTGCGTTTGCATAATACAGATAATCTGTCGATTTAACTTGTAAATGCAGGGGGGATTATGCAGCAACGTTGTTAATTAGGCAGCAAAGGGGCTGGGGAAGCCCCAGCTCCAGGGCAGATGCCAATGGACCACCAGGATGCTGAAGAAGCCGAATGTGTGGGGGATGCAGGGCTTTGGGAGTGGCACCTGGTCCTGGGGCAGGTGCTGTGGTGTTGGGGATCCAAAACCTTGTGTTCATCCATATTTTAACTGAAAATCTCCCCCAGCCCTTCATCAGGACCTGCTCATCTCTTCCCACTCTGCCTGCACCACCCAAGCCCTTGAGGGCTGCCGTCACCCCACGAGAAAAAAGGCACTGGAAAAGGAGCCTGGGGTGAGATTTCTGAGGACAAATCACATCTTTTTGTTGCATAAAGAGCCTGCTCTGACAGCTGGGCTCTTGGCTGCCCTCAGCTCTCCCACCCCAAATACCAGAACCCCGCCTGGGAGCAAAACCTGTTGAGCCCGAATATGCCCAAACAGACAGTTCTTTGTGATTCCTTTTTTTTTTTTTTTTTCCCCGTCTATTTTTTGGTTTGGAAGCAGCACTGGTGAACGCACGGGGATGGGCCCGAGGACTTGCAGCCCTTGGCACTGCTCCTGACACCTTGTTCAAAGGCAGCACCACATTTAACCTGTAAAGCCCCTCACTGCCCTTCATTTCTGACACCATCCAACTTCCCACACCCTAGTCCTGTCCAGTCCTGCATCCCCAAAGTTCACTTGCATCTCCCCCCCCTGCATTTTTCACCCTCACTTCTCACTTTCCACCTCATTTTTCCCCTCAATGCTTCAGCGCTTTCCTCCATTCCCAACACAGACAGGTCTGATCCATCCTCATGCCACAAAATCCCACCCACACAGCACACCCAACAGGCACAGAGCTGCTGTGCTGGGGGTTTAATCCCCATCCAGGGGTGTTTCATGATCCACTGGGCTGGCTGGGTGCACACAGCATCAGCAAAGCCCCAGAGCAGTGTTTAAGACTCTTCAACTCTTGCTCAGCACTCTCCTGCCTCTGTTTCCCGACATTTTGGGGCTCTGCCCCACTGGCAATGCAGGCAGAGGGTGCAGCAAGGGATCCCAAACCCCAAACTCCATCCCAGCTCATTTATCTCCATTTTAAAAGAAATTTAAAAACCACTCGATGTCGCAAGCAGCTCAAACCCTGGCGGAGGATCCACCCCGGGGCTCCGGCTTGTGCAACACCACGGGGTGAGTTCCAACCTCCCGCCACTGGCATCAGGCTCTGGTTAAAAACTTGAGGCTCAGCTTACTCAACCTGGCCGGATATCGGGATGTCGAATCCGGCCGGGAAAACTTCAGCGGGCTGGGGGAGACATTTTGCAAGGGGAAGAGCCGGAACAGGAATGGCATCTGGAAATGATTGGAGGCAAGGAGCCTCTCCCTGGCGCAGCAGGGAATTCCAACGGCGTGAGCTCAGGTTAAAGCCTCCTTCACAGACCCAGGATTAGAGAGAAGAATCAAACTTCAGCACAGATATGTGTTTTTAAACCTACAAAAAACAAGGTAAAGGGAGCCAGCTTCCTGCTTGGTCACATCCGCATGTGGTTTGGTGATTTAGGGTTGTTCTGACTTGCAATAAAAAGAAACCAAAAAGGAGCAGAAATTTTTCCATGGATTTGTGGATTTAACTTCTGGTGTGGTGTCAGGAGTCTTCCTTCAGCACTACACCATCCATCCATTGGGGCCACTGCATCCCACCTCTGAGCATTCCTTGCCAGCATAGGCTGCATCCCACAATGGTCCAGGAGCATCCCAGCATCCTCAGAATAGCATGGAAGAGCCGATGGAGATTGCCAGCCGGGCTTGGACCAGGGCTGACGCAGTGGGGAGTCCCCAGCCCCTTCCAGTCTTCCCTGAGTCAAGGGACAGGAGCAGCAGCTGGTCAAACCCACCTTTGCAGGACATCCCAGCAGAGCAATTTACGTCAGGGCAGATCCACGTGGGACGGGCAGACTCCATCCCCACTGTGTGCCCGCCCCGACCCGCTCCCCCAGATTGCTGCTTCAGGCCCATCCTGCACCAAACTCCAAAAAATCAGCGCTGGCTGCAGCCCTGCCCCACTCCCACGCACCTCCCCGATGTGGCCATGGCCATCCTGTACCAATCCGTGCCCATCCCTGCCCATCCCGTACCGATCCATGCCCATTCTGTGCCCATCCCTGCCCATCCTGTACCGATCCGTGCCCATTCTCTGCCCATCCCAGGCCGCTCCGTGCCCATCCTGTACCGATCTGTCCTCATCCCATGCCAATCCGTGCCCATCCCAGGCCCATCCGTGCCCATCCCAGGCCCATCCCGTACCAATCTGTGCCCATCCCAGGCCATCTATGCCCAACCCTGCCCATCCTGTGCTGATCCATGCCCATTCCGGGCCAATCTGTGCCCACACCGTCCCAATCCGTGCCCACACCGTGCCAATCCATGCCCATCCCAGGCGAGTCCGTGCCCATCCCAGGCCAGTCCGTGCCCATCCCGTGCCAATCCGTGCCCATCCCGTGCCAGTCCGTGCCCACACCGTGCCGCTCTGTGCCCATCCCGTGCCAGTCCGTGCCCTGGCACAGCCAGGAGCAGCAGCTGTGGCTCGGAGGGCTCCGGCAGACAGCAGAACACATCCTGGAGAGCAGCCGCAGGCTGCGCCAGCCCAAAACCGCTCCGAGCATCCGCCAGCCCGAAGGCAAACCAGGAGGGAGAGCAGCTCCTTCGGTTTTTCCGTTCCCTGACAGCCAAATGCCTTTCTCCTTCCTCCAAGGAAACTTTCCAGCCCAACCCCGGTCACATGCAGGAGGTCAGCAGCTGGAAAAGCAAGAGATTAGCAAGTACTGGGGTTTTTTTCCTCTTCCCTCCCAAGAAGACACAGGGTTTTCCTAGAATTACGAGGATTACAACTGGGGGACAGAGAAGTGTGAAAGCAGTGCGACAGGAACTTAAGAAACACCAAAAAAAAAAAGAGAACCAGAAGTTGCAACGAGCAGCATGACAGCATCAAATAATTTCCTTTCCTCACTGCAAAACCAAAACCACTCATGCAAGTGTCTCTGGGGGGTTCCCAGCCTGGAATGGGTAGAGTGGGATGGGATCCCAGAGGGACCCCAGTGAATCCAGGATGCCAATCTCTGCAGGAACAGGATTACACAGCCATCATGCTACATACAGGGGAAAAAAATGAAAAGGGAAAAAGAACATAAAATAATTTAAAAAAAAAACACAATAGAGAAAGCTGTGGAGAAGCAGATTCCATGCTGCCAGCCTGCATCAGCTCTGGAATATTCAAAGCTAAAGCAATGGGACCATCACTTCATCAAAGAGAATAAGCAACAGAATACATGGGATTTAGAGATATTGCCAAATAATTAATTAGCAGGATTCAACCTGAGAATTGCTGCCAGCTGAAAACCCCTGAACACAGGCATGGGGAGGGCATTGGTCTCAGCATTCCCACATCCTGCAGCCTGGCATCCACCTCTCATGCTGGTTGCAAGAACGGGGATGACACAAGCTATAAAAATACAGGCTTGTAGATATCAGTACAGCTGCTCCAGAGTTTGAAATGGGTGTTTTCCCTCCAAGGCAGATCTTCCAGGAGAATGCTCTAATCCCAGCTGTGGAACACACCCTGCAGATCTCCATAGTGGACACCCCTTAAAATCAGTGTCCACAGACAGTTCCTCCTTTTATATTTACATTTGCAGAGGCATTATTCCTCAGGATTCGGTGCCTAGCTGGAGCAGCTGCTATTAACTCCTTGCCTGAAGCTGGATGAGCAAGCAGCCCTCTAATGATGCAGATAATTAGGGACAGGGGTTAGGGAGAGTCCAGCAAAGCATGTTGATCCCATCCTACATGAGGAGCTCATTAAAGGTTGGACACATGGTTAGGATCCAGGGTAGGAAGAGGAAGGACACTTAAACCATCAGTTCTGTCACTGATGCCAGGTTCTGGCCTGCCTGGGGTGCCTGTCCCACAGACACCCTTGGTGGAGACAGCTGCCAAAGCCTCCAGGAGCATCCCGAGGGAGAGCCCAGCAGAAAAGACAGGGAAACACAGCAGAGCTTCCCAAAAAGCTCCACCACAAGACTTTATTCAGCTTATCTCACCAAGAGATGAAGATCAGACTTGCCAAGCAGGCAGCATCAACCCACCAGGCATCACCCTACTGATCCAATGAGAGAGATGGTGTCCAAGCTGAGGAACACAAAAAAACCACCCAGAGGAAGAACTTTCCTTTGTTCTCCACTCCCCAGAACAATACAACACCACTGGTTCACCCTGCAAAGACCTGACATGAAAAGATCAATGGGGAAAGGTCCAGCTGGTCCTTTCCCTGCTGGTCACAGGGCAAGCATCCTCACCTCTCCCTGGAAACAACCCTGTCCCGTGGGAGAGGAGAGCTCCAGGCACACAGGGTAGGGTGGGATGGGACGGGGTTTATCCTGCACCAACATGCCCAGATCCTGCTCCCAGCAGTTCTGTCCACACCAGCATTGGGTGGGGGACCGGCAGGGACCCCTCCTACCCCTTTGGGACCGCCAGGCTACTGGAGCACCTCCATCCACCAGTCAGAGGATGCTCAGGGATGGGGGAAAAAAGGCTCAGACCACTTCAATCCTCCTCAGCCCGCTGTTCCGCACGGGAGCGATGCCGTCCCGAGCTGCACACGGGGCACGTCCTCCCCTCCCGGGGCCTCCGGGAGGATTTTCCCTTCCTTACCCCGGCTCCCCGGCTCTGCAGTCACCCGGACCCATCGCAGCGAGCCCACCCCGTGCCATGGGGAGATGCCAAATCCTCTCTTCCCGGGGCTCTGGGGTGGGATCGCCTTCCCCGGGAGTGGCCGCGGGCAGGAGCGATGCCAAAGGCCGTCTTTTCCCGGGGGTTTTGTTTTGCCGGGAACGGGGAGACAGCAGATGGAAGGGCACGGGGAGAGCGGGGCTTTTCCTCTCGCCGCTGCCCACACTCACACTTCAGGCGCTGATTAATCGCGTTAATTAGAAAAATAATCATAATAATTCTTTTCCCAAACCCCACAAAACGCAGAAATCAAGCCGCTTTCTCCCTTCCCGATGTGCCGCGCTCGCCAGGACATCGATGCCAAAGGCGTGGGGTGCAGCGGTGGGGGTCCGAGCGGGGGTACCCCCACCCCCAGTTTGTACCCCCATGCCAACCCTGCCTGGCAGCTGCTCCTGCCCGAGCTCCTGCCCTGCCCTCCCAGCGCGGGGTGCCCCCTCCGACCCCTCCAACCCCCAAAAACACCGGGGCTTTGCTGCCCACCCTTCTTCTTCTGCTCAACACCCCCAAAGCGCAAAGCCGCTTTGGACACGGGGACCCGGGGGGACACAGGAGGACCCGGGGGGACCCCCGGCTGCAGACTCACCATGGGTGGCTCGGGGGGGTCGGTGCGGCGGGAGGATGCGGGGGGTGGGTGCGGGATGCGGAGCCGGCCCGGAGGGCGGACACGCTTGCGCACAGCGCGGGATGGGCGGCGGAGGGAGGAGGAGGAGGAGGAGGAGGAGGAAGGAGGGAGGGAAGGAAGAGCATCCCGGGAGCTGAAGGCGCCCGTTCTCTCATCCCCGGCACGGGAAAGGACAACAACGCCCTCCCCGTGTCCTTCGGACCCCCAAAAATCATGGGGCTGGGGGCAGCCCCTCCCAAGGCAACCCCCCACCCAAAACCCGCCAAAATTGGCTCCCAGCAAATTTTGGGGGGTGGGCTAAGCTCATCCTGTTGGAGATTTTCACTGTTCTCTCATTGAACCCCCATGAGATGATGCTGGAAGCCCTATGAGATTATGCTCAAACCATCATGAGATGACATACAAACGCCTTGGGGGATGGCTTTGCTTCAAATTGTCAACTCATATTAAGTATTTTTCTTTTTCCTGAAAATAAATTAATCCTCACTACAGGAATGCCGCATGTCAGGCCACCTCGTTCTCCCACGGGATTCCATTTCCATCCCACCCCACAATACACAAAATTAGCAGTCAACTTTTGAAGTTTTTTTTTATTCCCCTGAAAACTTTTTTTTTTTAATTTCTGCAGCCTCAAACTCATCCCTCCCTCCTGGGGTGAGTTTTGCCAATCCCTGAGACAACATGTCCAGTGTCAATATAAATTGATAAAATACCTGTCAAGCTGACACATCTGATTTTGCCAAGGGAGCTACATCAATATTTGAAGAGAATTCCTCATCCTCCTTAGGCTGGGGTTTCCTTGCCGTTAACAAGTGGAGCAGAGTTTTACCCGTGGTGACAGGCAAACTCTCTGTAATTGGGTTTTAATTGCCACGGGCTTGTAGACAATCTGGGATAATTAGTGGGGCCACAGCTCGGCAGGGATTTGCTTGAAGGATATTCTGACCCTTCAGTCTCATGGGTTCCACTGCTTGGTTTATTGCATCTGAAAATAATAAACAGCATTCAATGAAGCTCCAGCAATAATAATGCATCCCAAATGTCTATTTTTGCTGTGCCCCCAAGACAGAATATTAAAAGAGGCTGCAAAGCTTCACTTCCCAGGATCTTCTCAGTCCTCAGCAGCTGGTGATGGTGGATGAGCTCGTTTTGGGGTGATGGTCTCCATCCCCAGCATCCCCCCATGGCCCAGGGCAACATCAACAGGACTGGGAGCAGAATAAAAGCCCTTGCAGAGATGCAAATCCAGGCTCAGGGATTGCCCAGACCCCTGTGCTGAGAGGTCACAGTGCTGTGGCTCAAGCATCACCAAGGTTTGGGGAAGCAATGGTGATCCCATACCAATGTTGGGTACCAGCTGTGTCCATCCCACAGGAATCTCAGGACACCTGCACACATCCATGGAGCAGTCACGAGGTACCTGTGCTGCCTTGGGTGGACCCAAAAACCAGCCACAAGCTTCCTGTGGCTACCACAGTCTCAGTGGACAACAGGGGTTTAAAGCCCACCAAAAAATGGGAATGTACTTGCTGCTGTAGCAGAGTGCCAGGAGCCTTTGCTGGGTTAGTCACTGTTTAATGACTACACCCTGCCCTAATATTTAATTTACAAAGGATAAACTGCCACTTGGATTAATTCAGCATGGTGAGCACTGAGTAATTTGGAGAAGAAAAAAGGAGGGAAAAATGCTGTCTGTTTGAGAACTGAATTTGTAGTGAGCTCTACCATCACCCTTCAGAACTCACACCCACAGAAGGGTTTGGGGAATGCTGCAGTGCAGGACAGGACTGGTGTCCTGCCCCACCAGGGCACGGGCAGGGGCTGTGCCATCCATCACACCACAGCCAAAATGCTCCCAAAAAGGAGCCAAAGCAGGAGCCAGGCGAGCAGGATCTATTCAGAAAGGAGGGAGGGGATTCCCTCAGCCGGGCTCACAGCATCTGCTCCAGAGGGACAAGAATGTGGCAATTCATGCCCAGCACAAGCTGGCTTTGTCCTGGATCACCTCAGGCTCACCCTTCCTCAAGTCACAGCCTGGGAATGCCGTCTGGCTTTGAAGGCCCAGCCCCAAGAGCTCAGTTAATCCTTTGAAGGCTCCAGATCCATCAGAATGCTTCCCCCTGACCCCTTCTTTTGGGACAGAAGGAGGCAGAGACAGCCTCCATCCCAGGCTCCATGCACACCCCTGGTCTCCAGTGCAGGCTCCCAGGAAAAGGATTCATCCAGGAGCCAGGCAGATGGTCTGTGGAAGATGTGCTGCTTAGTTGTCTGTCACAGCCCTCTGAGAATCTGTTTTCAAGACTGAGGGTGTTTTTTCAATACCTGAGGACCAGGGAGCCTTCCTTGGAGACAGGATGGGCTTGTGTGTTGTTTAACCATTTCCATTCCTGGGCTGGCTTGGGTGGAGACATAAAACCGGGATGTTCCCTCACCAAAGGAGACCAAGCTCCCCTTTGGCAGAGAAGATGCTTTGGTATGGAAAAAAAAATTCATCTCTGTCCCTTAGCAATTTAAAACCTAGGGAAGAGGAGAGCCATGGGATAGGCAACCCTGCTGATCATGTCCAGATCCTAAAGCTCCCCAAATCAACTGCTCTGCTCAGGAGGTAGGCAGAGCTGAAGCAAGAGGGAAAGGCTTCCACAGCAGATCATTGCAGCTTTCTTACTATGGATTGCACTTCTAGACTCCAAGAATATTTTGGAAAATACCTCTAAGGTCATCAAACCCAAGTGTTCACCCAGGAAATGGGAATTTCTGCAGAGAAATAAGGTGGCTGCATCCATCTGCTCTGCCTCTCCCTGCTGCTAAAAGGCATCAAGGAGCTGCCTGACCTGAATATTTATAAATGGGATGAGCTGAGCAGAGCCCCAGGGCAGCTCCAACGATGTCACTTCGCTCCAGACAGCTGCAGGCCATATTCTGGCACAGCCAGCAGCCTGGAAAAAACAAAACACACCTGGGTTTTCCCCCATCAGCAAAAGAACCCCTCTTAGAGCTCAGGGTATGGAAAGGAGCAAAGAACTGGGGTAGCAGCAAGATGATTCCTGCAATTACATCCCTGCTTACTGACCAGAAACCAGAGCCCTTTTTGGCACCAAGAACTCATGAAGTTTTCAAAGGTTGGTGCTCAGTGGAGAAGCTGCCAGGGAACCAATGGCTGGGTGGCTGAGCAAGCTCCCTGCATACAGAGAAACTGGGTCTTTCACCACAATGGATCATTGAATCCAACTCCTGGCACTTTCCTGCCCTGCCACCACCTTGGCAGAAGGAAGAGCACTATTATTTATTTTTGAGGGGCTTTAACCCATAATCTTTGCAAGGATTAAGCAGCCTCTGTCAGAAAGGGGCTGCCCCTGCACAGGAGGCTGTTTCAGACATAGATGACTAAGGAGCAGCAGAGGGGTGATGGCTCTGAGGCTGGGGAGCAGGCAGCACACAGCCAGACAGGAAGGGTGAGGACAAGGACTTGGGTTAGTCACTGGAGTTCTTTGGAGCAAGGTACCCCTCCCTGCTCACTCCCAGGGGTAAATCTGTAGGAAACACATCAAACTTTCTGAGGATGGCAGGGTTTTTTTGGAACTGTTAATCTATGTATTACCCTATTTGAATTGACATCTGGGAATGGGTGGAAAGGATGGATACACACAGCCACTCCCACCCAAACCCCTCTGCTCACTGCATCCCACAGGCACCCAGTGTGAGGTAGATTCAGCACACTCAAAGGGGTTTATTCAATCAATGTTTTAATGGACTTGAACAGACAACACAGTTTCCATAGCAAAGGATCATCAGCCCCACCTTGTACAAAAACAGAGTTTAAAAACATAAAAGGAGCACAACCTTAAAAAAAAAGCCCAAAAATGGGTATTTATTTTTTAAAAAATTATACAAAAGCACCTCTGCCTCCTCACACTTTTCCTGCCTCCTGGAATTTCTTAAACAGGGGTTCATCAACCCGCAGGGGGAAGGTCAGAGCCCGTTTCTGGTAGTACAGGGAGTCCATGGCCAGGTTGTCAATGACATCAGCCAGGAGATGGGCTCTCTCCACGGAGCTGCCCGGTGCATCATAGCCCAGGGCAGTGAAATGCACGTGCAGGTGCTGGTAGGAGGGCTGGTAGTGCAGGTAGATCCGCAGCTGGGAGCTGGGCACACCAAAGCGCTTCACTATGGCCTCCTGCAGAGGGGAAACAAGAAGAGATCAGCTCTGGCAAAACCTTGGAGTGGATGGGAAAGAGCATCCCTGCGTGGCAGGAAAGGCAGAGAGAAAGGTAAAAGGGAGTTTGGCTTCCTCACAGCAAGGGAAAGGAGGAAGTTTGGAAGGACAGAGCTCTTCCCCACCCTCTTTTTCAGCTTCCACGGGGACAGAGCAAGGCCTCCGGCTGCCCCACTTTTATCTCTCCATGATAGAATGTGCTATCCACCCCTATCATTTTCCCTTTCACCCTTATCACTCCAACTCACTGGAAAAGTAACAGGGATCCGTTACCAGCCAGTGTAATTAAAACTAAAAACAGCAACGGCGAACTCCGGCATGCTGCAATCCCCTGACTAATCTCTTAATTAATCTCCCACCTTCCCTAGTGCAATTACTTTCCAAATTCTAACAGTGAAGGAAAGAGAAGCTACTGCACATCCATCTCCCAAACACACCCTGTAGAAAAACACATCAGCCGGTGAGAACAGGCAAGGGATTGGGACAGGGGTGTTAATGTGAAGAGCTCACTGCTAACAGAATTCCTACAGCACCTGGACGTGGCATCATCTGGGGAAGGTGCTGATGGAGACCAGGAGNTTTTGAATGAAATGGATCTGTGTCCCTCAGCAGAGCTGCAGGCCAAGCACTTCATGTGCATATTTGCGTTATACAGGGATGCTTGTGTTACACAGGGATATTTGTGTTAAAGAGGGACTCTTGTGCCATACAGGGACACTCGTGCCATACAGGGACACTCGTGCCATACAGGGATTCTTGTCCTCAACACCCACACTGGGCTGAATCTCCCAGTATGGGATATGCTCACCCACAATCCCACTGCACCTCAAAGCATCATTTCTGGAGAAACTGGGTTTTGTCCAGAAATGACCAGAAGAGAACAGCCTCATCCCAACCCATAAACCCACAAATGCCTTCTCAGCTTTAGAGGCAGATGGAGTGACCAGCCCTTTTGTACTGTGAGCATCGTGCTCAGTGCTGCCCTTCCACCTTCACATCTTCCTGAGCACCTCAAAAATACTTTCTCTGTGTGACTGAGGCTGGAGACCAGGTGCAGGCATCTACCCAGATATGTGGGGTCACATGGCAGGGTGCCCTGCCAACACCCCCCATGCATGCACACCCCACAAGATTCTCAGTGACAGCTGATCTACAGCATGCTCAGACGAGCATTTACAGTGAGTCACAGCAGTTAAAACTGAAATTGAAAATTTTCCCAGTGATAAGCTGTCTACTTTTCCACTGTGCAAACAGCTGGCCGATTTTGAGTCATATCAGTTCTAAAAATAACAGTTTTCAAGACCTAATTGGTCACTGTACAAAGCCAGGGCAGCTAAAATATGTCCATTGAGCAGCTCTCAGACAAACCTTTGGCATCCCCCAAAGCGCTCAGCGTGTTCGATGTTTAACACGACATAAAGTTGCAGATCATTACACTTTAAAAAAATAAAAATCCGAGTCTCCTTCAGCTCAGTTAGTGACTTTAAAATATAAACTCTGGAAAGCAAAGGTATTGTGGATATTGGAGATCCAGATCTCTTCAGGGCTGTGAGAAACCCAAAGCAGCTGTTTGGAAATAGATGCTCATGTCAAAGGATGCTCTCAGGACCCTTCACAGGGCTCTTGAAGCACAGAGCTGTTCCTGCACCCAGCCAGCACAGCCATGCTCATGGTTCCATTTGATTCCCATGCACAGCTCCAGAAAAAAAATGGTGTATCAGCTTGTGCTCTTTGGCTCCAGGCTGGCTGGTGAGAGGAAAAGCAAACAGCTCTTCTCCTTAGAACAACATCTGCATGTTGCTGTTTGAAACAAATAAGCCTGTTGCTAAAAAGGCCTGGAATGATGTCATGCCAGGCATCACTTCAGGCAACGCCTCAGGGCTCCTGCAGATTTGAAAGCAACTCAAAAGTTGTGGAAGAAAAAAAACACATCAAAAATTAAAAATATATAATTAAAAAACAGCCCAAGAAACCAATTCAAACCATTATCAAGGTTGAGCAGCAGCACCCAGAAGGCTGAGATCAGCAGATTTCACAGTGCTGAAGAGAAATTTCCCCCTCCATCCATTAGTCTGAAATAACTGCAGGTGCATTCATAGGATTTGTGGACCAGGGACTCAAGGAGTGAGGCCACACTGCTGAATGGACTTCGAGGGAGGGCTTGGAGAGTCCTGCTGGGAGCTGCATCTCACTTCCCTGATTTCATTCAGCAGCCTTGCCCGGCAGGTAGGATGTGGCAGAAGGAACTGATGTTCCTGGGACAGCCCAGGGCTGTCAGGATCAGCTCTGGCTCAGTGCCACCCATAGCCAAGAAGAAATTCCTTGCCTCAAAGGCAATCTGGATGCTGTCTGGCCTGCCTGGGAAGGAGATCAGCAGTGCAAAGGGCCTGGAGAGCTCCAGGGATGACTGGGGTGCAGACAGCAGCCCAGCAGTTGGGGAGAAGTTCAGAAGATTCTGTTCAGCACTCCAAGAGGCAACAGGAACATGGGGAAATCTCCCCAAAGGACAAATTCTACCACTGAGGCACTCCCTGACCATGCCAGCTGGGAGATGTGGATGCAGCAGGTCTCTAGAGAATGCCAAAGCACAAATTTTAGCCCATCTGATTTTAGCCCAATCACGATATGAGTTGCAAAGCTTGGTTGCATCACACAAGGCTTTCCACTGAGGCTTTGCTCACAGCCACAAAAGGGACAATATGCTGCATGTTTTAGGATCCCTAAATATTGCCCCACTTGGAGGGCAGTGAACACAGCACATCCTACAGTCTGGACATGCAGCCCCTGTGCTGCAAAATCTCATCAGGAAGAAGGTTGTGCCTCTGGTGACCAGGTGGAAATTTGAGCTTAGTTACACCATCAGCACCTGATAGGGGATTTTTGGAGTAAGTGATGTTCAAGGAATTCACAGGGAGCAGACACAACCCTGCAGGGACTCCCCAAGACAACTCAGCTCTGCACCACAAACAGCTGCTCCCTGCACAGACACACAGGATGGTACTGCCTACCAGCAGCCTTCTGTTCCCATTTTTTTGAGTTTTTATTTTCATTTCTAGAGTCTTAATCAAATAGCAACTCTCCCCACATGCACCCTGCAGAAGCATATGAGGATCAGAAACACAGTGGAAACTTTTTTTGATGCCACCAACTTCAAGGGAGGGGTGTTTTAATGGAGTTTCACCTCCCCAAACTTGAAGCATGAAAGGGAGCTGGAACCCAAGGAATAATTCTCAATTTAGGATTACAGCCTGGTCTTAAAAAACACTTTCATCAAGTGGCCACTCCCACAAGGGGTAAAGCAGCTGCTCATCAGCCAAGAACCATCTGTTTAACACTGTGGAGGAGAGTTAACTGCAGCAACCAAAGGACAACACAGCTGCGTGGTTTGCACCTCAAGTCACGGCTTGCCAAAAAAAAAAAACAAAACCAGACAAGTTCAGCAGAACAAATACACAGGATTTTGGTTCGAACACATCCTGACAACATTTGGGCTGATATGGACAAGTGAAAGTGTCTTAGGTTGCAATACAGGATGTGACCAGGGGTGTGTATTCTATCACCAGCTGTTAAAATCAGGTGGGGCAGTCATTCTTATCCTTTCCACAACCCATCCTCCCTCCAGGAGATATCTCCTGTTAATGGGCCATGGAGTCCCACTGCATGGCTCATAAAATTCCATCATCCCATTGGGAGATGCTCCACCCAGGGGGAGGAGCCAAGCATTTCCCACCTAGATAAAATCTGAGATTTGGAACATCAGAGCAGCCTTTTCCACTGGATTCCAGAGGAAAAACTGGACCTTTATACATCACTAGACCTTTGGAGGAAAACTGCACCCTTCTACAGAAAGGAGGAGGATGCAGCCACCATTTAATGGGACTGCTACCAACACCCTGACTGACTGACGGGGCTCAGCTTAGATTCTGACTCTGTCAGTGTTTTTGGGCTTGTTCTCTGTAATACTGCATTTCTATTTTAATTTTCCTAGTAAAGAAAATACTCCTATTCACATATCTTTGCCTGAGAGCCCCTTAATTCCAAAATTATAGTAATTTGGGGGGAGAGAGTTTACATTCTCCATTTTAAAAAGAGGCTCCTGCCTTTCTTGGCAGACATCTGTCTTTCAAACCAAGACAGAAAGTGAACTTAATAAATACATCTCAGCAGCAGAGAGAACAGCCTGGGACTGCAGCATCCATAATCAGCTTGTGCTAAAAGGCTAAAGGAGTCATGGTGAGTTGGCGATGCTGGGAGGAGGAGTGTGGGTCCAATCAAGTTTCAGCCATGCCACATCACCTTCTCTCCTCTGAACCCAGGCATGCCCTGCAATGGCACCAGCCTCCGATCATGGCTGAAGCATGGGCCCTGAGGACCCAGGCATTCTCAGGAGATGCCGAGCAGAGGACTGCTCAGGTTTTGGCTGATATGCTGCTGAGAGCATGCACTGAGGTTTGGTTTTCTTTATTGTAGATGAGTAAGACACCACAGCCCGGTGAGGACAGGAATTTCCCAGACAGCGAGGCAGCCTTCCTTTGCACCCAAAGTGGATTTGCATCCCTGGATGTCCAAGAGACAAGTGAAGGGCTTACCACTGAGTGACCACTGACTGACTTTGAGTGACCACTAAATGGTGACTATGTTACAGCACTGTTCTTTGCCTTTATTTTTAGGAAATGAAACTGGATATCAGC
This sequence comes from Buphagus erythrorhynchus, assembly GCA_013400855.1. NCBI lineage: Eukaryota > Metazoa > Chordata > Aves > Passeriformes > Sturnidae > Buphagus > Buphagus erythrorhynchus. Next base: position 15,198 of record VZTT01007457.1, read on the forward strand.
AGTCAAGGGGAAGTAGGCAAGGTGAGCACTTACTGGTGGACAGAAGCAATTGTTATTGTTCATGTCTCAATTTCTGGTTGAACTCTCACCATTGTTTTTGTGTGTTTTAGGCAGTACACTTGTATTACACAGAGACCACATCACCAACCAGCCAACAGATCCAGCTCGCCACTCTCGTGAGCCCTCCAGAAGCATTACAGCACTCTGTGATGAAGCCTTCACCTTTTCCTTTTTGAAGGTGTCAGCCAGGTAGCCTTTGGCAATCACTAACAACAGTGTGCACAGAAACCTACTCACACTCTCTCAGGGTGCTCTTGCTATTTGTCTAAAAGTGGACATTTCCTCTGGATTACCTTCAGACAGGCAGCATTAGAGGAGCAAACCAACCTGGTTTTGATTCCACTTTAAATCTGGAACCAGAACAAAGCCACTGGAAGGATCTGGGTTTTCATGGACGATTCGATCAGCCTCAGCTTTCTTCTCCAGGATATTATACACCCACTGAAAGAGAAATATGTGATTTATAAATCAGCAAAGAATAAAAACCATAACATCTCAGGTGCATTTAGCCCAAGCTCATGGATTACTGCACATTCTCTGCAACTAGAATATATTAAAAAACCCCAATTTTATTTTAAGATGACCAAATAATTTGTAATTAATTTACCATAAAACACTCAATCAACCAATAAACTCCAGAATATTACAAGCACTTCAGTAAAAAGCAGTGGAATCCAGCTCTTCTGGGGCTCAGCACACACCTCTTGCAGCACCATGGGGCTATTTACATCTTTTTTTACCCCCCAAGCTGCAGCAAAACCTTTACAACCAGATCTGGGAAGGGAACTCGGCTGATTTTGTTCCTTATTCAAAGAGGAAGGAGCAAAGTTGGATGTGGCTCTGGCTGCTGGCAGCTCTCTGCAGGGATACGAAAAGCCTGTGTTTTTTCAGGCAATACATGTCTCTTGGCTCCCTGGCTGATTAGAAAACAGCTCACCACTCTTCTTCTTCCATACTTAAGGTTCCAGCCTCCAGCCTGCCTGTAATCCCTGCTCTGGTTATCCCCCCGTGCTCCTCCTGCAAGGCAAAGCACCATTCAGAGAAGAGTTATGGAAATGGAAGACACCAGGGATAAGTGACAATAAGACCAGAGAAAAGCATCTTTGCTCTCTCCCTGGCTCCCAGCCTCAGCTCCAGTGTCCTTCTTTACACTTCCAAAATACATGTTATGCTCTAGCTTAAGCCTAGCTTAAGCACTGGCACCTGCAGAGAGTCCTCAGCCAGATCCCTGGAAGGTGGTAACACAAGAACAGGAAATTGTTAAAGTTTAGAAGCTGAAAATGTTTGGAAACATCATTTTCCCCACCAAATATAGGTCTGAAATATTCTGGCTGCTCCAGGTGGGTAGGGAAGGTGCAGCCAGTTTCACAAATACACCAAATGAGCTGGGCTGTGCACACCAGACACTTTGGGGGAAATCCATCAAGAGTTTAATTCATCTAATTAACACAGGATTGCTGCAAACTGACCTGAATATATCTGGAGGGAAAAAACTACTTCTTGTCCCTTGATCTGGAATTTTTTGCTTAAATTGCTATCTTTTCTCTTTAGCATCATCTTAGAGTCTTCAAGTGATTCTCAAAAGCACAGCACAAGCTTGCTTTGTTCCACAACCCCAGGAGGAAAGTTTAGGAGGAAGCTCAGCAGAAAATGGACATTTGCCTTTTGTTGGGGCTTTCCTGCCTGCTCTGATCACAACTGCCAAGCTATCAGTGCCCTAAATAAGTTCACTGATCAGATGAGCTGAATTTTAAACCCAAGGCTGCCTCGTGATGGGCAGGTCCTTGGCTGACTGCTCCTGCTGCTTCCAGCACAAGCCCAGCAAGCAGAGCACATGTCCAGGGACTGGTACCACAATAAAACCATTATCCTCAAAGCATCTACACTTTGTATCCTCCAGCAGGAAACACAGACGCCTCTGTAGTCCCCTGGTATTTCTGTCACCCCTTACATTTCCCCTTCCACTTGGCAAAACCCATTGGATAAAAACAAGGAACAGCATTATTAAATCCCAGAGGTCAAGGACTGACTATGCTGAGCATGATTTCTCAGCAGATGCTCCTGATGGTCACCAGGAACATGTTTCCATGGACTGAACCCAGCTCACAAGCATTTGGGAGAAGAGGCACAGTGAGAGCTCAAGCAATTCCTGAAGGCAGCTGCTACATCAGGAAATGTAAGAAATTTATGAGCAAAAGCACAGAGAAAATATTCCATGAAGGCTGTGGCCTGGTGGAAACACATACTTGCCTTTCTCCAGCTTATAAATGCTGCAGTGTAAGGCAGCAGGAAAGATGGGGGAAGGGGGGTGGGCATCCAAGGCTCCTGGTTAGTTTTAGGGAATTATTTTTAATGGAGAGCCTCAGCAGCCGCAGGATTTGGCTTATTCCCCCTTCTGCAAAGGCTGGCCTGAACTGATCCCTACAGACTTGTACTCCTTTGGTCTCTAAAGGAAAAATGCAGGGAGAGGAACAGGCTAAAAGGATAAAGCCAAAGAAGAAGCTGGAGCTGCCTGGGGCAAGTAGCACACTAAAAGTAACAGTTTCACCACATGGAACATGGACTGAGGGGCTGAATGGCAGGAGGAGTGAGTTATGATGCAGGAATACAAGCACAATCTGTGCCCTTTCATTTCATCAACAACCCAGACATTCCTAAGAAGCCCAGTGAACAGCATCAACATCCTGGAAGCCTTGGGAAAGGCAACTTGAAGTACAGCTCCAAGGCAAATGTTTTTCTTCAAAGATGGAAAAGGATGTCCCAAGTAAGAGGGGACAGCACCACAGAACTGACAATGCAACCAAGGGGGAGATGGGGCAGAACACTCCCAGCTCTCCAGCCTGGCCTTCAGAGAAGCCTTCTGACAGCAGTGTTTTGACAGTGCCTGCAGGAGAGGGTGTGGTAGCCATACCTGGATGCTGAAGCTCTGGGACTGGATGAAGGGCAAGGTTATGCTCTTGTAATCCTCCCAGCTTTCACGGATGAGGTGCACTTCCTGACGCAGGTATTTCTGGATGTGCTTCTCCGTGGCAGGGTACACCACTGTGGCTTTGATCTCTAGAAACGAATAGTTGACTGAGTTACCACCCACATCACTTCCTTCAGTCCCCAACAAATCTGTTTTCCCTTCCAAAAAATGCCACACTATAACATTTTGAAGAGAGGGTGAGGGAGAATGGACATGGAAAGCAAACAAGTGCTTTAACCTCCTGCACTGCCACTGCTTTTCTGGAGGAAGAAAGAGTCAATGGCACAGCCAGGGCCTGTCTTTCCAGTTCAGGTGGAAGAGTTTGCTGTCTGAGTTTTTCCACACTTGCCCTTTTCACGCCTACTAGGAACATTGGGGCAGAGGTGGGGCTCTCAGGGCAGTGTTTATGTGCAGTCAACAACCAGGACAGAAACACCACCCTGGGGACAGAGACACATCCTCTTCATACTTAAATTCAAAGTTCACAGGACGCACCCAGCAACTTCATCCAGCCACAAACCCAGATGAACTCCAAGGAGCAGCGTCTTCCCAGAGCTCAGTCAGAGTGCTTGGCCTCGAGCCCCAAGTACAGGATGCAAAGAAGTCAAGGGCACAGGGACAGATCCAGAGCAAACAACGTGAGCTGATAAGGTTAACACAGCTCAGGATGCGCCAAGGGAAGAGGGCTGAGTAGCCCTCTGCCCAGAAAAAGCATTTCATCATTTACCCTGGCAAAAAGAAAACATTTTCTATTTGCCTCAAGATTAGAATTTTGCTGTGCAATTTCTGTGGCATTAAACAGGATGGAAGTGCTCACCTTGTCAACCTGACAGCAGTAAATCCTACCCATAGGGCTAAAACACATGGAAAACATCCATCTTTGGCCAAGGCTGGGTGTGTGATACAGAGCCTGCCACAGCTCTGAGGTGTTCCAAGGGCACAGGAGTGTCTCTGCCTTCCCAGCTGACCCAGAGCTGCTGTAAACTTCAGTGCAGCAAGGAGAAAAGCCCCACAGCAGACTAGACAGGCAAGTGGCTGGGGCACTGTGAACACTGCAGTCTGTGCCCAGGGTCTGCCACAGAAAACCATGGGTTGCACACACACCAGGGCACCAAAGTTGTGCTTCATGCCTTAAGTATGTATACAGGCTAGCTAGACACTGAATATAAACACCTATTTGTTCCCAGAGCCAAGATTTAGGATGGTTTGAGTCTTTTTTAGTTTTCTGCTTTCTGTTTTTTTTAAGGTCAGCGCTGCACAATCTGGGAGACTCTGCCTTTTCATTCCATGCCAAACCCAGCTTAATGAAATCCACAGGAAAATGCTGGTAACATGAAATATGAAAATGCAAACCACAAGGGCAGTCTGGTCTGATTCCCACCGTACACATGTTCAAACAAGGTTGTTTTCCAGGACTCAATTAGCACTTCTAGCAGGATGATGTAATACCAAAGAAAAAAAGACACGGCTGTAGCTCTCCTCACTTAAAAAGATAGCAAAGCACTGGGGAGAAAACAAAAAAGGCAAAAGATAAAATACCACAGCCAGCCTCAGGCTGAAACTTTCACAATTTGATTTTATACCCCAAAAATAGAGCAAATGCTGCAGTAGAAGCCCCTCGGTGCTGGGTGGTGATAACCATGGTGTGTGGGGGTGGAGGGGACCCATAATGGCTTCCCTGGCACCTCCCCAATTTGGGGGTGGCTGCTCATGGTGGGGAGAGAACTCAGGGTGCTTTAAATGAGAGATCAGAGAACTCCTTAATCTGCAGCTGAGCAGATGTTTAGAAGAGGAGGCAGGGGAAAGGCTGTGGTTCACTTATGATTATTCCCCTTCTAAAGGTCTCATCAACCCCAAAATGCCCCAGCAATGCTAATTAGCATCAATCACTGCAGCCAGAGAGGCTGTTTGATACCTGCTCAGAGCCTGACAGTCCTTAGGAGCCACACACAGGATGCAAAGCCACAGCTGAGCCTGGGCTCAGCTGCAGGAAACATCCACAGCGAGACCAGGCTTGCCCCAAAATCTTTCCAGAGCTGGCTATGGGCCATGCTGCGGTTTCCAAGTCTGCTCCTGGCAGGCTCTGTGTGCACCAGAGCAGCACGTAGGCCGTGGGGCACCCAAAACCTGCCCTGGCCTGGAAACGGGGGTAGGGAACTGCTGGACACGTGATGTGGGTTTCTAAGCTGGCTGAAGCATCAGGGATGTCTCTGCTCACATCTGAGTCACATCAGCCAGGCTGTTCCTGAACGCCAGCCCGGGGCCACCACAGAGCAGCTGTGGTTTACTCTGGAAGACAGGACTGACCATCAACTAACTGGAGGTTATAAAAAGCCAGGAGGTTTAATTGAAGGAACCTGGATGAGCAGGAGGCAGAGAACAACTGCCCAGGCTGGTCATTCTACAACAGGCATTTGATGGGAAACACCACAGTGCTGGGAAACTGCCCAGCAGAAAAGGAGCCTCAGATTAACCAGGCACCCCTCTCCTGCTAAAAACAAGAGAGGAAAACACAACCCAAGAGAAAAGGACAATCAGAACACCATTTAGGGAACTTAAAGGAAAAAGGGCTGGAGGCAGCTGTTGTCAGGAGGAGAGGACAAAATATGAGCACAGAGAGCTCGTGCAGGTAGGAAAGGGCACACTGAGCTCATTAATGATGCCTCATCCCCTTCTGTGCCATGCTGTCCCCAGGCTCTGCCAAAATCCCCGTCCAGCTCAGCACATCAGTGAGGAGAGTCTCACACTCTCTTCTCCCACCCCACTGCAGCACTAACACCTACTGCCAGCCTGTTTTAGACAGATTTAACCCTGCCAGGGAGCCAGCAGAACCACACATGGCAGGCACAATATACCTCTCCTTTTGGGCAGGGGTGTTTTTTCCTCTCTTTGCTAGCAAGAAGCAGAGCTCTCGTTTATGAGCTCCCTAATCAACCTTCCCATAAGGTGCAGGAAGGTGCCAAGATGGGGGAACAACAAGCAGGTCAACATTTGTGCTCTTACAGGTTTTCTTTTCCTCTGCAAGCCTCGTTCCTGCTGCACCCAGCTCTGAGCTGTCCTCCCATCAGTAAGTGGGAAGACAGCACCTTGGATGCAGCCCTAAGCAAATATACAATGCCCAACATAAATATATAATCCCCTACACAACCTCCCCCCCTGCATGAACAGTCTATTTGGTTTTAGGATCACAACTGCACAGGGGTCACACAGGAACACTGGATTCCAACCCAGCCCCAGCCAGGTATATCCATGGCTTTGTTCCAAACAGCTGGGGCACTCTTTAGTGAATGAATTTAAGCTGCAAAGGATAAAGCCTGCAAGAGCTCACAGTTTCGAAGGCCAGCACATGCCAGGGCAAGCCAAGCATGCTGCCAGGGACTCAGCTAAGGCTGCCTGGCCCCTCGGGCTCATGCCAGGAGGACTTGGGGGACTCAGTGAACCTTAGCTGCAACAGGCACTGCAAAGAGGAAAGCTGCAGTTCACCACCCCTGCAAAACACAGAGCAAAGCACAACTGATACCCCCCAAACCACCCCACGAACTCCAACAGCTTCAGGCTCAAGCTTTTTATTTAAGTGCAAATGCAAGAAGTTCTCTTGGCTGGGCAAACCCCAGAGGCAGCCAAAGCAGGGAAAAGCAGGGAGAAGAACCAGCCTTCCCACTGCAGCTCCTGCAAGCTTCTCCAGCTCCTCACTGCCTGAAACCAGACTCTTTTTGGGACGTGGATTGCTTCCTGCATGACTGAAAACTTTCCTTCCACTCTCTCCCATTTTTCCCACAATTTCTCTACCCTGTGTTGCAGCAATGGAAGCAGAGCTTCTCCCATTGTGCTTCAGGATGTTTTTAGTAAGCTTCAGGCTGCAGCCAGGGAGCAAAGACTCCTTAGAGGACTGATGAGAGCCCTTAAATCACACCAGCAGAGCTTTGGAGAAACACAGTCCCACAGCAGCCAGGCACAGAGAGGCTGCTTTTTGCCACAAACATCAAGCTCTCCTTGGTAAATGGATGTGAGGAATTAGATGTTATAAGGGAACGTGTATATTGAACCATCTGACTTTTGCAATCCAACCTCTGGCAGTAGGAAAATGGTCCCCTTTCTGTAAATCAGCCCTTGCTCTCCCTGCAGGAGAAATCAAGGCTGGGGGCTTCTCTCACATCTAGGCTTAAGCTGCCTGTTAAATCAAGGCAACATCCAGAAAGTGGCCTCACAACAAGTTGCACATGCCTGCCTTTGGTAGCAGCACAGTCACATCAGCTCTGACACACTACTCCACACAAATTCACAAAGTCCCCTCTCCTCACACCAGGGGTTTGGGTTGCCCTTCACACAAACTCTGACCATTACTGGCTTGTCTGCAAATGTTATTTCCCATTTTAGCCTTGATATGTGCAGTAACATCAATGAGATGAGCAAGACTCATCTGGTGCCACCTTCACACCAGCGTGCTCCCAAGACCTAAAAATCTCATCAGAGTGAAATCCATGTTCCCCCAGTGAAATGTCTCTTCTGAGGTCAGAGGGGAGTCATTTGCTCAAGTAACATGCTTTGGCCTCCCTTTCCCTGTCACCATACAAACAAGTCATCACTGCATTGGGCTGTGCTGGTTTGATTGCACAGAGGGAGCAGCACCCAAATCTCTTCAACAAAGAGGTGGGGAAAGAATGAAGGAAGTCTCCACTTCCAGCTGAATGAAGAGCCCCAGATACCTGGGACCACAGAGGCAGCACTGAGAAACATGCTCTGGAGGCAGCATCAGCACGAGTCACCCACAGTCATCATTTCCTCTGTCTGAGGTCTGTCTTACCTCAGAAACCAAGAGGCTGAGCATGGCAGGGGTCAGCTGCCCAGGGTGCTGTGAAATCCCTCAGGTGAATTCCTTCATCACACAACACAGCACTGTTCCATGAAACTGCTTAATACCAAAGTCTGGCCTTTTCTACAAAATATTTTACTGTATCTCATAGCCAAGTGTAAAGTTGCAAGGACCAGGAGAAAAAGCCCTGTAAACTAATCCTGCACCTAAGGAGCTGACAGACCTGTGCAAGGGCTCCCTGGGTCTCCACAGTATCATTCAACATCCCAGGTCAGTCAAACCCTGACTGCAGCTTTCTAGGCAATTCCTCCTGTTCAGGTTTTCAAGCTGGATTCCTCATATCAACTTTGTCCCTAGGCCATGACTCAGTTCCAAGGGGTCATTTCCTTCCCCTCCTGACACACAGGGCAGTTTTCCTGGTGCCAGTCCAGCTGCCCACCAGCAGCTCATGCAATGTGCCCACCAACCAACTATTTGCTGCTAATTGCTTCAAAAGAAGAAGCCTCTTTGCTCTCCACTCTGACTCAGGGAGCCTGGACAGCAGCTCCAGGGTCTGCAGCCCCCTCCTGATCTCCTGCTTGGGGCTCCTCAGCATCCAGAGTGAGTTGAGGGGTGGGAAGCAAGGATGCACCACTGGGTAGTACTTCTGCAAAAACTTAGCTTTTAAAGACGGATTTAAAAGTCATTAAAAAGATAAATCTTGGCAGAAGAAAGCCAGAGGCTTCTTCCCCATTCCAACATGCAGGAGGGGTTTGGCTCCTGGCCTAAGTCTTAAACAAAATAACGAATTCTGTTATCAGAACAACGTGCAGTTACACAGCGCTGCAGCAAGGTGCTGTAAGGAAGGCAAAGGCCAGCAGGGCTGGCAGGGCAGAGCTGGAGGCAGCCCAGGGGATTTCAGTCTTGCAATGCCACCTCGTGGGAATCACTGCAACTCCTGCTAGGCTGGAATACAGCAGGCACCAAGCAGAAGCTTTCCCAGCTAACAAAGAGGAGCTTTAACGTCTTCCAACAACACCCATGGTGTTATGGTGTTTTCCTCAGACTGAAACTCACTGTAACAACAAAATCTTTAATTTTGAGTCCTTCACAGGAGAAAAGGAGTTTTGCATAACTCAAGCTGACAAATCCAGACAGTGCTCCGTCCTACGTGCTGGGAACAGAGCTAACTAAAACAAGAGCATTTTTGGGAAAGCACACCAAACATCTTGAAAATTTAACTTGGCCCTGCAACATATTTTAATTAAGGCACTCTGATTAATTTTGACTATTAAACCTGTTTGGCTGGTACTGTGTTTATGAAAAGTGTTGAAATAGAATTTAACACTGCACTTCCAGAATTCAAATATATACCAGCATTCACATGGAATTAATTGTGGAAGGTGATTCTGCTCTGCTCAGGTGAGACCCCACCTGCAGAGCTGCCTCCAGCTCTGTGGTTCTCAGCACAGGAAGAACCTGGAGCCACTGGAGCAAGTCCAGAGGAGGCCATGGAGATGCTCTGAGGATTAGAGCAGCTCTGCTCTGGAGACAGGCTGACCTGAGAGCCCCTTCCAATGCCTAAAG
>VZTT01007458.1:0-14836 GCA_013400855.1 Buphagus erythrorhynchus
CAAAATCCCAAGTATAATAAACCCTGAGTATAATCAACATCCAGAAATGTATTTGCTCTTCAATGGCACAGACACGAGTAACCTAAAAGACAGAATGCATAATGAGCTCAAGAACACCCCACAAGCAAAATATTGTACAAACACAGTCTGGTCTACTGAAATAACAGTGCAGAAGCTACACAAAAATACAGTCCAGAAGAGTGACCATGAAACTGAACATCCTTCAGTCCAAGGCATACAAGCTATATGGTGAATGAATTTACAGATAACATGAACATCACAATTTCCCTTCAATGAGAAACAGCTTACCTGAAAACAACAGGAGAGGGTCCACAGAATTTATGAAGGGTTTTCTTTATGTTGTCACTCAGAGTAGATTCATCTAAGTACCAGGTGCTTTGATCTGATGCAGAAGGTCCAGCAGTGGGATCTTACAAAAGAAGAACATTTACAGTCTGCGAGCTTTGAAGATATTTTACTCTATGCACCCAACCACAGAGTACACCAGCAGTGCTACTCAAGTTATTTCATCCGTTGCTGAACAACCTATTCAGAATTATCTTAAAATGCTATCATAACACGACCTTCAATATTACCAACATTAAATTAGCAGCTTCTTCTTGACCAGAAGGGTAATGCAGCACTAAAAGAGGAATGTTTTACCATCTCTGGTAACCAACACTTAGGTAAGCTACCCCAAGTCACAGCTAACTCAGTCTAGTGTTGCAAACAGTCCAATTTTAAGCAGGAATTGGAGAGAGGTCCCCTCCAATCAACACTTCCAGAAGTCTATATTTAATACCAAAATAAAAAGAAAAACATTTTGTTAGAAAGTGCATTGCCTGATGCTCCCTTCCTCTGCAAGCACTCTGAGGTGCCTGTTGTTGTGCCATATATACACCTAAGTGCCAATACTCACCCCTTTTTCCTTGATTTCCATCTGCAATCCAAGCTACAGGCTAACAAATCAGTTCAGAAACCTGAAGCAATGGAATCATCCTCTTCCTATCTGTGATACAGAGTGCTGAAATAAGACCTATTAAAATTACCTGGGGCTCCACACACCGTGTTGATGGCGGTAGACTGGGAAGATAATAACTCGTCCAGCAAGCGCTGAGCTGTTGGAAGAATCTGAAAACATGAAGCAAACTTTCAATATACACAGTATTTCTCATCTTGCTACTCCCAGCCAAAGATCGTGACTGAAGCACTCCGGCAATTTTCGGAGTATGGAATACAGAGCTACGTTTTCAGAAAGGACGACAGAGGGTGCTAAAGATCACAAAACAGACACCAGCTGTCACACCTCTCACAGCCCACGAAAGGCCCACTTTCTGCAGTCACATCCTAAGAAGTAAACAAAAGCATCACAGTTTATTAGCTCCTTTCTCATTTCTTGAGGAATAGGAGCCTACAGAAAGTGATACTGCAACTGATTTTGAGAGTTAGGAAAGCCACTGCTGTTAAGATCACCATTTTCCTGCACTTGAAAGATCTTTACTTCTTGTTCCTAAATAATTTCTCTAAAACCCAAGCAAATGGGAGCAGGGGAGCAAAATAAAATACATCTAACACACTATTTTTGGGGCAGACTTACACTTATTTACCATCTAGTTAGCAAAGGGATTCAGTAGTAAATGAATACAATTTCAGCACTAAACTAATCATAGCTTCTGGACCAGCTCAGAGCATAAGCAGAGAAGGTTCACACTGACTGTAAAATCCTAAGTAGATATACCCTTCACATGCTATTTTTGAAATAAAAATGCACAGTAGAAAGAGTTTTTTCCCTTACACTAAGTCTGAGCTGAAAGTGTAGATCCATCTGGCCTTTAGTAGGTATGCACAGAACAGGCAAATTGTTAATCCACATAATTAAGATTTACATGACTTGCAACAGAATGTCTGATATCCCCCACCTCCGTATAAAAGCTGAGATAAAAGATTACTTTTACTGTAAAGAAAGGCATTTCAGTACACCTATATCTGCAAATAATACAGATACATCTCAAACGGAAGAAAAAAATGCTTCAGAAGGGTATTTTGCATTTCAATCACCTAAAGAAACAATTTCAGCATTAAGCTACTTTGTACCTTTTTTCCAGCACTACATATTTTAAGAAAATTCACAGGTCTCAGCAGTCACACCTTAAGGCTGAAGTACTAGGGACCCGCAGTGGCTCTCCTTCAGTCTTCTTTGCTAAGATATTAATGCTTAATTGGAATAGGAATACTAGCTTCATAAGGAAAAATAGCTCTCTTGGGCAAAGAACTAAGTAATGAATTCCAGCTGCTTTTCCATGATTTTCATAGATACAGAAGACACTTTCAACAGATATTCTGAAAAACATCTAGCTGCATTCCTATAGACCATCATTCCCTTACACATGAAAATAATTCAGCATTATAATACATTAAAATCATTCACAAACTGGAAATTATAAATCATTTACAAACTGGAAATAAGGATAAAATAGAATCATATGTACAGCCTACTCTAATTCTACATCATGTAGTCAAAATACAGGGTCCCAAGGAACTAGAGTACCTATCTCCACCCTGAAATCTGGAAGACCAAGAATAAGGCTATTAAAAGAATTTGGGGCATGCCTTGCCTTTTGCAAAGGAATTACACGACATAAATTAAAATGTATTTCCCAATAAACCCTAAACTTTTCTGTTGGGCAGCATCCATCAGATTATCTGGCAAAATGGTAATAATTAATTAATCCAGATGCTCCTGATGCACAGCTGGTACACGTGACCAAAGGAGAAATAAACCCTGCAGAAAGGAGCAGACACAGAATATCTGAAAGCAAACAACTCACATGCCATTCAGGAAACAACTACTAGCACTACTAGCCTTTCAAAGCACTCCCCCACCACTAAGCACCAGACTGTGCCATAAAGCTTAGTCTGAGGAGAGAAAAAAAGCTTTGGCTGTTATGCAGCAAGAAGCACACACCACCAGTGCTCATCTCCCAGCAACAAAAAAGCAGTATTTTTATATCACTTTCATATTATACAATTCCTCTGTTTCCTCTCATAAGGAAATTAGTATTTCTGTAGGAAATTTATAGGATGTTTTAGCAATAGAATATCCTAGTGTTCTTAGCACAGCATCATAATATGAATTCTAGGCACATGCTGCCAATAATCTAACTCCTACTTTAGAGGAGTGTGTTATGAATGCACTGCTGAAATGTGACAGATACCCATGCAGATCAGTTTTTCTCAATCTCCTTTAGCTGAACCAGCATAAAAAAGTTGCCAAAGCCCTTATGATTTTAAAGGAGCCATTTCACAATCACTTGGGTACTCTTGTGTATTTTGTGCAAACATTTTAGGCAGATAATATAAATGACCTGACTCTGAACAACACAAGATATTTAAGGAGTAAGAGAGCAGACTTTGCCTTTGACTAAAAAAATGTCATGTCTATTACACTGAATGATTCTTAGGAATCACCAAGAAGCTGCACTGGGGGAAGTCAAAAGGTTACCAGTTAGGTGCATTAGAAATTGCCCACTTAAGGCACATACAATACTTTACCTGGCTAGTTCTCTCCACTTAGCTAACCAAACACACAAAAAAGAAACAAGCTGATTTGGGCTAAGTTTTCAACAATCACGAACTGATTTACTGTGTTTGATCTTTCACAAGCTCAGCATATATTCATGCTGATATGAATAGCCACCACTCTTCTTTCTCCTTTTAAGACACTTCTAATCTTTTACATGGCAATAAGACAATGGTTGAATAATAGAATAGCAAAACAGAAAAGAGCAAGAACTGAATGCCTTCCCAGCAGCTCACAACTGAATAGCATAACTGGTTATTTTGCAACAAAAGACATCATATAAATTCACCCAGAATAAAGATAACCGAATTTAACAAGTTGTCAGTCAGATGACGGTTCCCACTTACCTGTTGTGGAAGCTCGCTGATTAGGTACTGAGCAAATTTTTGCAACTGGTCTCTTTGTAGCCGAGACAAAGACTCAGAAACAGGTGCTCGTAAGCACACTGCAGATGCCTGAAGAAAAAAAAGGAGATATGAACTACCATAAACGAATGTGTCCACCAAATTGATCAAGTGCCATTAACACTTGCTATGCTGATGCATACCATGCTTGGTCTTGATGGCCAATTTTTTTTTCTCTGAAATTATGTAGTCTGTTGCAGATAAGATGCAAATAAGATGTCTAGGCTTTATAAAAACTGGTTTTAAGAGTTTTTTTCCAAGGAAACTGATGTAACAGCTGTGCTTAAGATCTGTTGTTGCTAGCAATTGCACAAATACTGGCAGAGATTTCACAAACAAACCTCTAAAATAGGACATTATCCCTTAAGCTTCTGGCAAACGAACCAGCTCTGTGGGGGACTTTCACAGAATCACAGCCATCTCATTTATCTCATTAGAGTTTTGTAATTCAGTCTTAAAATCTCTTTCCATATCTTAGAACAAATTAGATCATAAAAAAAACTCACCACTAGCTTCTTAATCTTTTTCACTCTATGTAACAAAAATGTCCCACTTAAAATTTAACCTGTACATAGTCAAGAGCAGTTTGATAAAAGACACTTCTGATATTGTCTTGTCTACATAGAGCAATATACCTTGGCTTGTAACTTTCCAGTGTCAGAAGTCAGTTTATACAAACACAAAAATCCTTTTACTATCACTTATCAGGCGGAGAAAGGATTGGAAGCAAAAGAATGATTTTTATCATACACAGGGCCCAAACTTTATAACTGCAAATAATACAAATGACAACTTGTTTTCTAGCCTCGCTCTCCATATCCACCAAGAATTCAAAGCAGAACCCGCTTTTTTGCCAACTCTCCAGTCCTAAGTACAGAAAGTTTACCAATATTCTGATAATTTCACAAGAGAATAAATTTAAGCCAATTACACTTGTCCACTGTGAAATATTAACAAGCTTCAGCAGATTATTAGAACTTATTTAAGAATCTGGAGTTGATAATAAGCATGCTAGCTGTAAGATGTTCTGTGAGAGCAGAAAATCTTCTGCTCCTTTCAATCATCACAACTTAATCCTCTGTGTTTCTCAGCTTCCCAAAGCAGAGGAAATTCAACTGTATGCAAGACCAAACCCTCAACTGGTATATTTCATGTTGATTCTACACATTTTCAACTGAAGTTGGTTAGGACATAAAATGCCTACTTTTTGCTCTATGGAAGGCCACATGGAATAAAAGCAGTCAAACAAAAACAAACCTAACTGCATGAAATCTACAGGTCAAAATGACAGTTACCTCAGTAAGTGTTAAAATGAACTGGTGAACATAAAATCCAACAGTGATCAAAATTACTTTCCTTCTGCACTCTGATCAAACAACATAGAGAGTGAGCTTTCAAATTACTTACAAATTTACTTACAAAAACTTTTAATAAAAGACAAATTATTGGTGATCTTCCACTCTTTTCAGAGATGAAGAAATGATGAGCGATTTTAGCATTTAGATGAGAAACAGGAAGGGGCCAAAAAGCACTCAGTATCTACCCTCAGAAATCTGCACATTACCAAATGTCTGCAGTTCAGGGCCTCAGACAATTCAGCCTGCAGACCGCAGCTGCGAGCAGACATTTGCACAGTGTGCAGTGCCAAGACCCATATCCCTAAAGAGGTGTGTGTCGCACAGAACTGGGCTGAGGAGAGGCTCGGAGAAGGCGCCCAGGGGAGAGCAGAGCTGTGCTGTGCCTACATTGTGGATGCGGAAGAGGCAGAGCGCCACGACGTGCGCGCACCACTTGGCCCCGGCGCCGCAGGTGCAGCTGCACGACGTGATCCGGCACCGGTCAAACATCACCGCCACGTTGTACGCGCCCTTGGGGGGCACCATCTGGGGGGGCACCACAGTGGCACTCAGATGGAAACCTGTGGAAATTCACAAGTCCAAAGTTACTCTTCGGGTATTTGGGGAAAAGGTTCAGCCAGCACAGAAATACAGGTATACGCTGTTTGAACACTGAAACGATATGTCTGGCAACAACATCCATAATAAGGATGGACGTGGATCTAGAGTTTCGAGTACTTTTTTCTTCCCAACCAACTATG
The DNA here is from genome assembly GCA_013400855.1 of Buphagus erythrorhynchus. Lineage (NCBI taxonomy): Eukaryota > Metazoa > Chordata > Aves > Passeriformes > Sturnidae > Buphagus > Buphagus erythrorhynchus. The sequence goes on from VZTT01007458.1 coordinate 6,083, forward strand.
CCTAAACACTAGCAGAAAGCACAATGTGTTATAAGAGATTCCAATGTACCAGCTTTTAATACATTAATTAATTAATTTCTCTTATTATTTAACAGAGAAAAGTGGAACTGGATAAAGTCATCCCTGAAAAGTGTCAGGTTTTGTTTACAGGGTCAAAGCTAGACTATACACATTTTAGGCATGACTTCTGTGCTAATTCTGCCAGCAGTGCAGAACGGGCCAGGTGACTTGTTCAGAATTATTTCCAAGTCAATCAATTTTCACAATTTCACAGTCAACTAAAGAAGACAGCACTTAACCTGAGCATGCACTTTTACTTTGTCCCTTCAGATACTACCCATTTGTCATAAATTATGTGTCTCCTTACAATGTTGTTAATATCCCATTTTTACAAATCATGAACCCAGGAAAAAGAAAACAAAAAAAACCCTTGGACTAAAAACAATGGAAAGGAGAAATTTTAGAAATAATGCTTGAATCAATCTAGCCTCATTAATCAGTGACCATAAACAAATAAATTATGATAAAGGACTTTAATAAGGCCTAGCTTCATGTAAACTCATGTACAGTACATGAGTTGTACTCATAATGCAGCTTCCTCTGGACATGTTGCTCATCCAGAAGGATACATGTGATCAGGAAAAGGCCAGCAGGAGAATGAATCTTCTACCTGCCTTGAAGGTGCCTATCAGCAGTTAGTCATCCTGTACAGCAATGAGTATCAGCCTCAGAACCTTTTTGCTAATCTCGAATTCAGTTTTAATGAAGCACAGAAAGCATCAGGGCATCAAAGTCATAACCAAACTTCAGTCCAACAGTCTGCCTGAAGTGAAAAAATATGGCTTGGGACAGATGATAGTTTGTCCACCATGAGAACAAGGAAGTAGACTATAAATCCACACTAATAAGTTTTTATTATGATATTGTGAGATTATAAAAATGATGGTGTTCAGGAGTGCACATAACCCACTAAATTTATTCAATTTAAAATAATGTGCATCATTTCCTCCTCAAAATATAATCCTCATACCAATACAAATTTGCTCTTACCTTGCTTAACCTTTCTATCTGTCCTGTTCACCAGAATTCAAATCCTCTCCCTGATGTGATTATTTTGATTAGTACACATAATGCCACCCAAATTCTTCAGCCATTTTACCAATTGGAACAGAATCAAAACAAAAGAAGGCATTCACACAAAATTACTGTGCTGCTTATTACCAGATACAGTTCTAATTTATGTTCCACATTTGGTTAATACAACCCAAACAGTTCAGCTAGTCCTTCTGTTATACTAAAAGCATCTCAGAGTAATGCTCTGACTTTCACATAAGCAAATTAAGCATTTCACAAGTTGGAATTGCAGCAATTCTGTTTCACTACAAAAAAAGAAATAAACAAAAGGTGTTAGAGAAGACTGGATTCCAGCTCCAAGCTCTTACCAAGCCCCTACCATGGCATTCTTCTTTGTATATGAAGACAGTTAACTGATAATGCAATGAGGGAAGAATACTTACAAAAAGAGACAAAATTTAAGGAGTTTAACATGACACATCTGACACTTACAATGCTAATTCAAGCAGCACTGCCCCAGTTAACTCTTTTGCAACACCAATCTTGCTGTACTGAACAATTGTTTGTGGGATGGCATAGGAAACTATATGAGGAAAGCAGTCTGGATTACAATGAATGGTTTCTTTTACCAGGAAAAAATAAAGAATTACAGAATCTTTGAGGTTGGAAAAGACCCTTAGGATCATCTACCCTAAGCATTAACCTGGCACTGCCACATTCACCACTAAATCATGTCTCCAAGTTCCACATCAACTCATTGCAACATGGCTTTCTTCATCACTATTCTGTTACTGTTGTAAGGACAGTTCTGATGCCCCTAAAACAGTAACAGAAAATACACATCTCTGCTTAGAATTTAGAAACTTTGGGGAAAAAAAAGGAGAAAACAAGAGCTGAACAAAAGCTTTTACAGAGAAGTAAAAAGCAAGGCAATTTTGGACAGTTGTTTGTTTTAAACAAAGATAGGAGAACCTCTAAAAAGTGGAGCCACTATTGAAGGAGATGCCAAGTTAGAATCTAAACTGAACCTGCTGCCTTCCTCAGCTGTTAAAAAGAAACTAAGACTATGACAGAAAAGAAGTCCCTGAAATCTACAATACACCTGTTAATGAACAGCAATAATGTCTTCAGTGCAAGGATGTTTGTATGTGACTGCTACAAAGAGAATGGAGGGAGAAGGTCTACAAAAGCCAATTCCATGTGTATATACAGTAGAAAGCTGTAAAAAATTGGGGGTTTGGAATGTAGTGAATAGGTGCTACTGTTCAAAAATCACAGATATGGATATGCATGCAGACAAAATAACTAAGATTATTTATGGTTAAAAAATAAATCTTGGACTACAAAGGGAAATGGGACATAAAGAGCACAAAGCACAAGTGAAGATTTGTCCTACTGAACACAGTATCACAGTGCACTGCTCAATCCTTCTGCAAATCAATTCCCTGCTCAAGGGCTGCTTCATTTCCTTTGTTTCTTCTCCCATTTGTCAGTGTATCAAACTCAATACTGCAACTACACACCTTAAAATCATTTGCAGTGGACAACTAAAAATATATTCAGCCCATCTCTGCTGCCCAGCTTTTGGGCTGCTATTCATGGAAAAAAAACCCCACGATTAGAGACAGTTCCTCTACTAAGGACAAGGCAACCTTACTATTTAAACAAAGTTTCTTCCTTCCCTTCCACACACATAATCCTTTGTCAAGAATCACAGTTGCTTCTATGTGTACTTGAAAAGTTTTTCCCCATTATCACTCACCACTTCCTCTCTTTCCCTACTCTTCTGCTCCCCCAAAGCACAGGTTTTGCACTAATATTCCCAGCCTTTATTCATGTACATTGCTTTACACCCCCTCACCTTTTTAATGTATTACTGAAACAAGTGCTGACCACAGTCTTTTACTGTTTATCAAATATTTCGTTCTTTTCCACTGTAAAAGTCACAGGAATTACTAAATTTCAGCAAGATGCTTTTAAACCAATTTTCTCTCTCTCAAACATTTGGCTTCCCAAAGTTTAGCAGATTCCTTAGAGGCCTCTCTCAGCATTTCAGTCATGACACTGGAAGATTATTAATGCCCTCAAAAGTCAGTTTAATTCTATTTAGCAAAATTTCCAAATTAATGTTGACATTCCAAAATTACTATCTGGTCTCACTGACAATTCGCTAACACTACGTGTGGTAGTTTTAACTCAATCTGACTTATGTATGAGGAATCACTCCACTTCCATTCTCAAGAATTCTTGCTATTGCTATTACAGTAGACACTGGACTAGGTAATATCCTTTCAGAGGCTTTACTCTATATTCAGGTAACAGTTCATCATTCTCTTGCAGTCTGCATATCTCAAAGGCTATCTCCTCTCTTTTTGGTTCTCCCCAAACCTTTATAGTTCATGTCCCTTCTATTCACTTTCTGAGGGCTCTTTACCTAAATTTATTCATCTCCTTCATCACTGAGAGTTAAGTATTCCTGGTTCTAAAAACTAAACAGGCCCACAGAAGTCTCTATCCCTCATCACATGAAAATATAAGAAATTTCCTAAATGTCCTCCTTAACACTATACAGTTTTTTATATTATCATTTTTCTTATTACAACAGGCTCGGTTCCCACATAGAAAACAATATTCTGATTCTGAAGCTCACACTTGCAGAAAAAAAATCTGCATGAGATTGACAAGGCCCATCTTGACATACTAGTAAGTAGTACCTTTATTTCACATAATGCCTTCTGGTCAAACAGCTGTCACTGAAAAAGCTATCTCAATAGTCTTCTTTGCTTCAAAGGATTTAATGAAAAATCCAGAGTCCAATTCTTTGTATAGATAAGATTAGCTTCTATAGCCAAAAAACAAAAAAAAAAAAANAAAAAAAAAAAAAAAAACAAGATAGTAGGAGAAGCTATAAAACCCACTGTCCAACAAGAAGGACTTCCGTCTGCCAAAGTACTACATGAATAAATGTACTATTAATAAAACCCTTTTGCTACAAGAATAAACTTTGCCAACTTCCTCTGTGCCATACGGGCACTTTAGGCATTGATCATTTGATCAGACAACCAGAAAGTCAAGTTCTCTCTAGCCAATAAGGAATTTAAGCATTATGGAGAAAAAGGTATCCTGTACAGTTTTTTGCAAAATGCTAAGACAGATTAAGCATCAGAACATTTCTGACCTTTCAGTCAATTCCACAGCTGAGCTGACTGAGGCCAAAATAAAACACAGCATTTAGCTCAAGACATTACAATTAACACATTTGGCAGGGAGTTTCAGAAGGATGCCAGAAAAGCTCGTTTTGAGACATGGTCATAGCACTGCTGTCCCATTGCAGATATGATTTTGGGACTCTGAAGTATCTGGAGACATGGAGCTGCACTGTCCTTACCTATCTGGAGAGGGTCCTTGACAGCCCTCACCCGGAAGAGCTGCTCCCCTCGCTGGAACTCATCTGCACTGCCATTCGCCAAGCATGAGTACAACCTGCAAGACATAAACTGGTCAGGATCAGTCTGATTTTGAGAAACTTCACAGTATTATCCTCTTTGCTGACATGGCTTTTGAAAAACCCTTGCTATCTTGAATACAAAGTCTAGGTCTCTCCTGCCATTTCATCATTACAATTCAACCACAAAAATCATTAGTCTCTTCCTAACTGGGTTTGTGCATAGCCACTGGCAGTTTTAGGAATTTCCACCTAAGGCTCTGAAATACAAACTCATTCATAGTCTAAGATTAAGCCTTTTTATAGCATAGTATAGTTCAAGGTCTAATGTTAGCACACCACAGTAAAAACTCCTTCTAGACTAATTATCTGCATGCTCTTGTTTTTTTTGTATCTGTGTTCATCAGAATAATGAGCATACACAACCAGCTGGCTTGCTCTATTCCCTAGCAGGTGATCTTACATCAGCACTTCTGATGTTGCCTCCCCCGTCTGATACCTGAACCTTAGACAAATGTATCTTTCAGCAAGATTCTTTCTAAAACAGTGTAGTATCACTACTTTGCAACAAAATTCTAAATGCACAGTTACATGCGAAGACCTCCTATATTATAAAAGCTTCAGCAAAGCTTAGAAAGAGATCTAAAAGCAGAAAATCTTTGACTATATAGTCACATAGCTGATGTGGAAACATAAGAAATATAGTCATCTGACTGTATCAACTCTGATCACTGATGTATTCAGCAAATTCTGGTTCTCCTGTTTACACGAACAAAAGGCTTGCACAGCACACTGAGCAAGCCCTCTTTGGCAATTTCTGAACCAAATTTCTGAATCAGTTAAAGCTCTGATTCCAGCAACAGCTTCCAATTGGAAAGATGTCTTTGTAAGACTAACATAAAGACAAAACTGTACAGGCTAGCCTACTGCTAGTCAAATTGAAGGGTGCATTTATTTTGCTATCCTTTACACACAGAACCTAGACATCTACATGGTTTTCCTGGCACACGATACAAGGCAGCTCACCTCAGAATAAAACTCCGTGTTACAACATATCACACAGTAATCTATTCATGTATTGCAAAAGGCATGTGAGAGCACCACAAAAGCACCAAATATACAGGACATCAAAAGGACAGTGATTCCCCTCAAGTGAACAGAACCTTTTCTTAAGCATCAGTAAAAAAGAAAACGTATTTATTACCTGATATCCTCCTCATTTTCTGGGAAACTCCAGAAGGCGATTCGAAGCTGCAGTTGTTCAGGCACTGGAGGATAAACTTTCTCCACCACCTCAAATGGAATGTGAAATGCAACCTGTTTTGCAGAGAGTTCCACTAATGGGATCACCAGCCCATCTAGCAAGACAAGAAACAAAACACAATTAGCCATTCAGAGAACAAAACTTGTGAGAGGCTAAAGAGGTCAAAGCAGGGAGCTCTTCTACTCTTTTATCTCACCACATTAAAGACTATTTTTGATGGATAGTAAAAGTCAGCATAGAAATGTTCTGAAGAGTTGTCTCTCAACTCCATGTCTGTTTTCAGCCACTCAGGGCATGGGCACACATCTCAAAAAAAAAAACCAGTCCTTGGCCAAAAGAGCTGCATCAGCGTAGCAGTTTGCCTCCAGACAGAACTGACACGGCCTAGTGAGACTTAAGGTAATCAAGTATTTTTCATACATTTCTGTTACAATGTGGCAGCAACATCCTGCAAATTCCAGCAGTTTACACAAAGAACTAGAACAATACATGTGTACAAGTAGCAACGGAACTGTTATCTAGGAACCTCAGTGTTGACCGTTTCTGACAACATTCAGTATTCAGCTATTTACAAGGTTTTAATTTCAATTACTTGTTAGTTTATTCCCTTCACCACCACCTTTCAGATGATATCTGTCTTTATACTTCAAGTTCTTGAGAGAAGCAACTGGGAATTCATGTGTCAGTGCAGTGTTGAGTACACTAAGCTCATGAGGATCTTAACTGAAGGCAGTAAGAGCTTTATCTAAATACATTTAACTATCACCTTTCTACCAAACCAACTCCACTTTTTATGTTTTTACCTGCAGATGAAGATTTCTTCTCATCAGGCTATAGAACCCTTATGTTTCTGCTTTGCTCTGACCCAGATTACACTTTATACAAAATACCAGACTTGTCTTATCTGCAAGTACATCCCTGCTTAACTGAGATCACCTCCTGACCTATCACTACAGTAGCCTTGGTTCCCTCATCTTCCAAATCCCGATGCCAAACCCCTAATTGATTCAGTTTCAGATATTTGATGTTATGTCTCTTCACCTCCCTCATCAGCCTCTAAAACACCACTGGAAGCCAGGATGTAAACTAATCTGGCCCTCAGCTTTCCCTCCACACTGGCCTTCAGGCAGCACATCAAAGGAAAACTTCAGTCCTGATGTCAGTAAGCTCTTTCTCACCCTCTGCCTAGAGATGCCCTCCAGTCCCAACAGCTGGGAAAGACAGGATAGGAGAGGGCTTTCAAAGTGCATGCACACAGCAAAGCAGCCAACATCTCCCCCAGGACTGAGCAGACCTGACAAATGAAAGCATTACATAAATATGGAAAAAAAACCAGTTTTCAAACATCCACATTTATGAATTTTTTTGCAGTGAAATTAGATTCATTAGCCACTATTCCCTTCTCCCAGACAGAGTCAGTCTTTTATCATCAGGGTTGTTTCTACACCACCAGTGATTTTTACTCTGTTATAGATCCAGTCTCTGTTTTACAGCTCTATAATCCCATTCACAAATGTGAGAGAAGCTGATTATAAAAATGAACAACAATGGAAGAAGATGTGCCCCTTTCTCTACAGCTAGCAGACAAACAAGCTTTTAGCAGAAAAGTAATTTCACTTACACTTTTGACAATCAAAACAGGTGTAAAGCTTTCAAGGCACTAAAAAATATACTGCTTTTAATTAGTCCCCAAAAAGTGTACTGTTTTTAATTAAACACAGTCAAACTAATTAAACAGAGTCAAATTAATATCATTCCTGCTGTAGATACCAATGAAAGTCCAAATTGAGGCACTTTCATACTTGAAATTACTCTGAGCAATAAAAGGAGAGGTATTTTGCATAGTTTAAAATGCATTTCTTCTACAGAGGTTCTCTATTCAGTTATCTCATTACACAATACTAGAAAAGAGGTAACACCTAACAACACCTACAAGATAAAAGGCTCAAAAAACTACTTCAGTACTGACTGAAACACATGCACATTGTTCTGAGAGCTGCAAGCCTTCAGCCTGGATGGTATTCCTTTGTATAAAGATCTTGTGCTGGCTATGAAGGTTAGATTAGAAATGCTACCACGTGAGACCTCCTCATCTGCTCCAGCACAAGTCTAGCACAAGTCAGCCAGCTTGATTTTAATAACTGTACACAGTGAAGTAAGGTAAGGCTGACTTTGCACTGAACCCATTAACTGATTCATCAGCCATACTGTGTTAGTTGTAATGAGCAAAAGACAGGTGGCCAATTATGTGGCATAGCTCAGAGCACACAGCTGAAATATCTTCAGAATAAGGCAAAAGCAGTAAAGCCTGGAAGGGAAAAAACCAACAATCTTACTTATAAAACCATGCACCATTCTAAAGTTCAGAATTTTCTATAAGAAAAAAATGGAGATGGAAAAAATAGGAATTAACTGAAAAGTAGAAAATAATTTGTCAATCATACTCCAAGTGTGAGTGAATTCACAATAGCTACCCTGGCACAAATGTAAATGCTAAAATTATGAAGTGAAACTGCTCTAAGTTTCAAGGGGGTAGTCATCCATGTAGGCAAGGTGAGACAATCCTACCTGCAGTATGACTCAGAGTAGCATTAGAGTGTCCTTTACCTTTTTACTCCTGTAAGGTCAGCTAGAGAGTCCTACTTTGGTGCTAAAACTACACTTCAAATATTCTCATCTGAGTCCTAAACAAAGAGATCTATTCAAAAAGTTTATTTCTGGATACACAAATCCTGGGTTGGTGGATTTATACCTACTTATAGGTAGATTTATACCCACTCATACCAAGAAGTATTATCAATAAAAACAGACAAAAGGTACTCTCAGGTTCTATAATAAATATTTTAGCAAGGAAGAAAAAAGGAAGTCTGCTAAAAAATACAGGAGAAATCACCACAGCTTCTGCTCAGAAAGCAAATATAACTATAGGAAGAAAGACTGCAAACTTAATATTTAAAAAAATTACACAGCA
>VZTT01007458.1:33947-53530 GCA_013400855.1 Buphagus erythrorhynchus
GGCCCCGCTGGACCCGGCGCGGCCCCGGCGGGTCCCGTCCCTGCCCGGCGCGGGCACCAAGATGGCTCCGCGCTTCCCAGCTTCACCTGCGACACCCCCCGCCAGCTGAGCGCCGCTTCCGCCGCCGCGCTTCCGGCTTCCGCCGCGCGGGGCATGCCGGGCCGGACAGTCGCTCCCCGCCCGGGCGATGCCGGAGAAGGAGCCCGGGCGTCCCCAGGGACGGGCCGGGGCTCGGCTGGCGCCTGCCCGCCGCCGCACACCCAGCGGGGCGCTTGGAGTGGCCGTCATACAACAAAAACCTGTGTGGTGTGCCTGCCCGCACCGCCATAGCCAGCGGTGCTAAAATGCGGGGGTCACCCCGGAACGCACCGAGGAGTTGCATGAGGTAGAAATCACTCAGCTGTGACCGCTTGATTGGAGATGAAAGAAATATACGAGTTCTCAGTAACATTTTCTATTAGAAGAAAAACAGCAGGAAAGAAGATCAAGGGGGAAAAGGAAATTAAGTAAGGGGACCATGGCTCGAGTAAGTGCCGTTCGAGTGCAGTGCCTGTCTTCCTTCGGCCGAGAGCCCCTGGCTCCCTCACAGGCCGAAGGGAAGGAGGGGTCTGGGAGCTGCTGAACAACTCCAAAATTCAAACACAGGAGATAACTCACGTGCCAGGCCCATGAGGAATTGCATAGGCTAGCTAAGGTCTTCCTATCTTACCCACTCTGAAAGCAGCAGAGGTTACATTCTTGTGTTTTGTTGAGTTTTTTTCTCTAATTATATTTCTTGGAGTTCTTCTAGCTCATTGCTCCATTGAGAGAGTTGTCTGGTAAAATACCAAAGGGTAAGTTTGCTCCTTGAGTACATAGCAGTCAAACAGCTGGACCTACACCTCCCTCCCTGTGTTTGTACAGAGGGGAAAAGCAAATGACAGGGGGAAAAAAACAAACAGCTAGGGAAAAAAGAATGACATACTAAGAAATGGTAAATGTAGAGAGTGAAACTGAAATGCATCTGAGAACACTATCTCCCTCATCTTACTCTAGTCCTTGATCCAAAAAAGTTCTGTTATTTTATGAGTCCTCACAGAGTGTCCTAAGCAACGCACCTTGGATCTTGAAGGAAACTTCCTACATGGTTTGTCCTTACAAAAATAATGCTTCCCAGTTTAAGATTTCAAACACAAAAATGCATTACTGCAGTGTCCATCAGCTGTAAGAGGTATGGTCACTCATAGAAGTGTCAGATCCTTCAGTGCTACCAAGGCAGACATCCCACAGGTGCACTGGGCAGGGGGGCACAACACCGGGCGAGCCAGCCAAGTTATGGCTCTGTGCTGCCTAATCCTACACTAAAGTTGTCCTGTGCTGATGCCTGACCCATCAAATCTGTACTGCCAAATAACCTGTTAGAGCACCATGCCAGCAGTAATTCAGGAGAGAGACTCACCTGCCTGATAATGGGAATTCTGGCGGGTTGCATCAATATGAGTCAAGGGCATTGCAGAGAATCTCTACCACGTGAGAAGCAAAGATACATAAAGGCATTGTAATACTTGGTGCAGTGTTGCATTAAAGAAGGATTTCACCTTAGGAAAGGTGTTTCCCTAGTGAGAAAAAAGCATTTAGAAAACGGTAGGAATTTCAAAGACTAAGAAAATACAGCTGAAATTTTGAAGAGTATTTTCATGGGAAAAAGAAGAAGGGAAAAAAATTGTGTGGTGTCCAAGGAGTGAAGAGGTAACTACAGGTGAAATTCAGCACCCTGAGTGAGATGTTGTGGCACTTGAAATGACAGAAATGGTCAGGGAAACACAGGGATGCCAGAAGGCTGCTGCTGCTCACCAATATCTTTTGACAACACATATGTTTTGACAACAACATGTCCAAAACAGCACTGTTAGATTTTACCTAAATCCAGTAGAGAATACATATTGCATCAAGAAAGGGCAGAGGACAGGAGGAATATTAGACAGTACTAATTATAAGGGGAATTCAGTACATTGTGTTTGATTCCATTAAATTGTAACAGTCCTCACTCCCATTCCTCCTTCTTCCAGCTTTGGGATACCACAAGTTATGGAGATTTCCAAAGAAGTCTTGCTTTCACTCTCTTAAACATCACAGGCTGGAAGTATGGAAGAGGTGATGAAAATAACAAGACAAGCAAAGCAGAGTGAATATTTGCACTTTCATCTTAGTGCATTTCAAGACCCTGTAAAAATGTGTCTTCTGGCTTGTGCAGACCAGGCCTGGATGTGTTGTTGCCCTGGCCAACATGAGGGAGTGCAGGTGTGAGTTCTTCGCTTCTCCTTGTCCTCATGGCTTGGAAAGGCACACAAATTCATAAACACTCATCCATTTTTTTTCCAGCCAACTTATTGCATGAGAGAGACATGTATTTTCCCTTGTGGATCTTCCAACAGACAAAAACTAGAGACTGGGAAAAATAATATCTGACAATTTCAGCAGTGTTCTGCTAGGAAGAAAGAAATTCAGTAAGAAATCCTGCAGAAATGACAAGTTGCCAGTAAGATGCTTTCTCACTTACAGGGATGTGCTTCTTTTCTTTTCTTTTCTTTTCTTTTCTTTTCTTTTCTTTTCTTTTCTTTTCTTTTCTTTTCTTTTCTTTTCTTTTCTTTTCTTTTCTTTTCTTTTCTTTTCTCTTTTCTTTTCTTTTCTCTTTTCTTTTCTCTTTTCTTTTCTTTTCCTTTCTTTTCCTTTCCTTTCTTTTCTTTTTTTTTCTTTTCTTTTTTCAGAAAAAGGAAATTGCTGTTCAGAACTCCTCTGCCTCCAATGTAGACGATTTTCAGAATGCAGCATTTCCATATGAGAGAGACACATATGAGTGCACACGGATACCCTAAAGCAGAATTGCAACATTTACATTTGTTTCCTGTCTTAAGCTCTCGCTGGGAACTAAAAATCAATGAGAGTCTGCATTGCACCCCAGAAATGTCTGCTTTTCACTGGTGAGTCATGTGCTACACTACAAGTCGTATCCAGCATGTTTTTTATTTCTGATTGCATGGAAAGTAAAACACATCCTTGCTACGGCTTGAATCTAATACAGACTCAATAACAAAATACAGCACTCTAGAGATTTTCACTGCAAGTGCAGTGGGACCCAGCTGTTCAGCTCCATTCTGACTCAACAAAGGTTTCATTGTCTCTTTGCATGCGATAACGCACTCAGAAATGACAAGCAAAGGCAAATTCTTAAAGCACACATATGGCTTTGTGTCTAAGTAATACATTGGATACACAGAGTAATAGCTTTTTGTGCTCTAGAACTATGGCACTATGGCAAACTGCCAAAAGTTCCTGTTCCTCCTAGATAATCATTGTTTCATGCTATACTGATCGCTTAATTAATAACTAATAATAATTAATAACAGATATTAAATATCTCCACAGACATAACCAGCCTCCATTATTTATTTCAAAACACTAAGTGTGTAAAACAGATGGAACAAATAACTGTTTTAGCACAAAAGAAGGGACAGCATACAGCTCATTGGTCCTTGCTCTGCTCCTAACTAGGCAAATAGCTGTACAAGATGCACAGAGCTTTTCCAAACAATGCATACTTGGAAGCTGAAAGCAAAGCTGTCCTGAGGTATTACAAGCTCAATTTCCCCCATTTGGATTGAGCTTTTCCCAATCTTTGACTAATTCTTGCCACAGAAGACTTTGAACTGATGTTGTCCAAGGTTCTGTCTCTGGGATCTTAGAGGATATGAGCATATGCCTGATTAAAGCCTTCTTCAAAACTAAATTCACCATTTGTGAGATAAGTGACTGGTAGGTATATACATACATGGAAAACAGCTGCTAAAATTACTGTTATACAGCAGGGGACAACAATTATGGCTAAGACCTTGTGTATAAACATAACTGCTACTCTTCAGAAAGAGAAGATGGCATGTACAGATAATACTGCCTGCAAGGATTACTGAGCATATGTTGTCTGGCATCTTGTATTTCACAGGATACAAGTATATTTTCCTCTTCCTTTCACACTAACCTTCAGGAGCATTTGTTTTTGTTTTCACACTTTCTTCTGCCATTACGAAAGCTGACAGTCTGGCAGGGTCTAATATGCACTGTACATTCACAGATAAAAGCACAAAGCTAAAGGGAACTGAAGTGTTCTCCATTTTGCAGAGGGGAAAGAAAACAACTGTTACATTGCAAGTCCTCTTTTTTCTCAGTCAGTATCACATTTGGACATTTCCTCAGCCAGCGTGAAAAATTTGTGAAAGCGGTATAATAACTCTCTCCTTTGTCTAGAGAGTAGGTTAGATACATCATTTGTGGAAACTCAGCAACTGATAACTCAGTTGGTCTAGAGAGTGTATTACCCTAACTAGCAATATTATACTGTTGAAAGCTTCCTAAGTACTCCAAGAAGCCTCTTTTAGTGCAGGCAAAAGATAGGTTCCTTGGCTTATTTTCAGCTCACCAAAAAATAATCAAGGAAAATTGCTAAATGTGACACTCCTTCTCTAGCAATCTACAATTTTAGATATCAAAAATGGTAAATAAAAATGACAAGTGCTGCAGTAGCTGACCCTTAACACACCTTTGCTGCAGAAGACAGGTTTCTGTATTTGTTTGAGGGTACACTCAACTGGTAAGTGAAGGATAACTGTTAGGGAATATAGGAAGCCCATTTGTTCATGTCAAGGCCAGCATACACTACTTACTCTGCAATGTGTGCAAGCAGATCTTGGCTAAGTGATGTTCTGCTGTATTTACATGCTTCTCATATCTTCAGGAGTAAAGCTTTCCCCATGCTATGGAACCTGCTCCTTCAGATGAAACTCACCATAGCAAAATTGGCACTATAGCTGCTTCTTTGCAGTAAAGTCTTTCAAAATATAAATAAGAGGTACATTAGTATTAAATATAGGGATAAAAGATTGCTGAGAAAAGGTGATTCTAAAATGCAAGAACAACAGCATACAATATTATGGACAGTAAAATGGTATGTATTCTCCACAGCCTTTCCCTAGAAAAATAATCTAACCATGGAGTTAGGGATGTGAGGGGTTTTATTTTAAAAATTGAGTTTGTGCTACCTCTCATCAGATCCCAATGGGAAATTCAATCATCAATTAAATTGTCAATCTAACATAAGGTTCTCTCTTACAAATAGTGTGGTTGCTACAACCACGCAGCAATGCTTCATTAAAGAAAACACGCCTAACAAATTTTGTGCTCATGGGTGTGGGTAGGGGTCAGTGCTGTTCCAGTTATATATGTTTAACTGGCCTCTTGTGTAAGAAAGAGGAGACACTAACAAAGATATTATGCCTGTCATGATGACTGAAAAATACCTGGACTGCTAGATACAGAGACAACACCTCAGTCACTTTTCTTTTCCTGTAATAAGTGAGCGGGGAAAAAAATTTCCCTAGGCCTATTGACTTGAGCAAGTACGATTTATTGCAGGATGCTCTGTAAAACAAATCAGTCAAGCCTTAAAATTATCTGAATGCTTATTGGTAAAGGGTGTTCACCTATTCTACCTGCAGATCTCATATCCTTGGTATACTCAGGAGGCAAGCTCTTTCACCAGGATCCTCCTTTATGAGACTTAAGGATTCTTAGATTAAATCCACTGCTTCTATTTTCATCTCTCTTCTCTAGGCAGGTGACCAACCCTTAGCAGGTACTGGCAGCTGGTTGGTTTGTGTGCTACCTCAAAGGCTACTGGCTTTTTTAGTCAGATCTTCATTTTCAGCCATCTTCAGGCAAAATACTGTGACAAGGTCCTATAAAACTTACTATCCAAAACTTTAATGCATTTCCCAATATAATTATTTTGCATATCTTCTTGGGGGAAGGTACCTAGAGTTATGTAGTTCTGTCATCACCTTTAGTGCTAAATTTAGCAAACTGCATTTATTGAGAATGGTTAAATGGAATAGTAGTAGGAGTTTAGTGAGTAGTGGCACACTCTGCTTATTTCTTCAGAAATCTTGTGTGTGGACACTCCTGACTCACCTGAACAGAGGCATCTAATTCAAATAGTGCATCATCCATAAGTTTCAACCACAAAGTTGCATCAGTTTAACCAAGTTGTTAAACCCATGTAACTATGAAGACAACCCTTGCAGGAAAATAAAGATTTCTCAAGTCTTAATTAACCCAGCTGTGGCTTTAACATGTGGAGAGTTAAAGGGCTTTCTGTTGAGACTTCTGCATAATTGTGCTGATTAACAGAATCTGCTTCTTAGTCTTGCAAGAGATAACAAAATGGTAAACCTGAAGCAAAGGAGCTTTCCTCTGGTATGTTTGGTTACTGGTTCTAGAATCTCACAGTCAGAGGTTATAATCCTACTTTACCTCCAGTAAGCCTGTGTGTGAGTGGGGAGGGGGAAAAAACAGTAAGGAACTAACCTTTAGAAGTACATGTCCTTTTCATACAGCTCAGTTTACACAGAGCAGATTAGTTAAATTGCAAAGAAGAGTTTTGTTGTTGTTTGAAGTGGTTCTGTCCTGTTTCCAAGAAGAAAGTGACAGAGCAGTATAAACTTTTGCAGTGGTTTCAGCTGAGTTGTCCGCTTATGTTGGCACAGTAAATCTCCCCACAGTCCCAGTCTCTGCAGTGACAGGAGGCTGTCCAGGCTGGCAGGTGGGCGAACAGGAGATCACACTGCTGCACAACTTCTCCTCATGGAAACCCTCAGCAGTACCTGCTGCTGCCTCCTGAGCCCCAGGGCTGCCAGGGGCTGGCAACCAAAACATCCTCAGCAAACGCTTCCCAACAGGATTAACTTGCTGAAATTTTAATTCCTGCCAGCTTGTTTCTTCTGTTGGGTAGCAACTGAACATGAGCCCAGCACTGAGTTCCACCTGTTTGCAGCTCAGCCCTCAGCTTCCCTGATGTGTGCATGAAAGCCACTGCAGATATAAAGGGATAGGAGAAATAAGGCCTTTTGCTTAGCTGACAGAGCAACATAGCTTCACAGCTTCTCATTAGTAACGCTGATCCAAAGAAGTTCATTCTTCCTTTCAGGTGACAGGCTAGTTTTGAAAATCTGCTAAGAGATCAGTGCCTTTTATTTCTGGCAGAATGTATGGGATTTGAAAAGCAGGGAGGAGAAGATCAAGTGGTGCCATGGGGTCTCACCAATTTGTTTGAATTTGTCTGTGCTTCGCCTGTCTTCCATCAGCACAACTTAAATCCAGAGGTCTTTCTAAACATAAATTACTCCAGCTGGACCATCCATAAAATTAAAGATTCATTTTGCTAGCTCTGCTTCCTCTTTTAACTTTTACACATGAACAGAATTCCATAGAAACCTCCTACCAGTGCCAGGAACCCCTTCTAGACAGGCCAGTTTAAGAGTAGCATGGGACTCAACCCAGCAAACAAAGACAATTTGAGCAGTGTCCTGTCTCCTTCCACTTGAAAGTGGAAACTGTACCCAAGTAAGAATTTTTTTAATGTCAGTGGTGATACCCAAATGCCCTTCTTCCTCTCTCCCAATGAATATGGTAGCTATCCTAGTTAGAAAACCACACGAAGTAAAGCTCAGTTTTCTCCTTATTCATATTTCAGTTTCAAAATCCAAAGCTATCTTAGAGTAGCCAAGCAGTCTGAATTAAGTAAGCTCGTGTCATACACTCCTCCCAAGCCTTTTCACCACAGGAAGGCAGCAGTCTAGTGCTTTAATACAAAATGACATTTGACAGACTTGTAACCTTAACCACAGCTTCAACATGGTTTCTTTTCCAGGCAGTGACTGCAGAAGAGCACTGCAGGACTGATGGGATGAAAGGGTGCCTGCTGACCCATGGAAGGCCAGCTAGAATACCTGAACTTCGCTTCCCAGTTTTGCACAAGTAAGAAGGAAAATGTAGGTAGGTGTAGAAAACCCCACAGGCAGACATTAAGTGAGGAAACTGTTACCTAGAAGCAGTTCTTTCTTCACTGAGTGCAGGTTGGTTTCCACCAGCAGGCTGGAGTCAGTACATGAGAAAACTTACTATAATTCTTGGAGTCTGCAGGCATCAGCTACACCAAGCTCCAGTCTAACCCTAATGACTTGGAAAAGTCATTGCATACCTTGCAAGGAGCTGGACCATGTTTCAAATAGACTTTTTTTACAGAAATTCAGGTTTCAGCGGTGGGGCAGCATGGGTAGAGTATAACAGTGTTCTTGAACCACTGGCTCATTCAAACTGAATTTCCCTTATCCCACTTCCACTTTTCCAGAGGCTGGCTTTGACTCTTAAGAGTGATGACACGAGTTGTAGACTAAAAGGAGACTGCCAGCCAAGTTTGTATAGAAAGATCACCATTAACAACAAATTAGTAAGCTGATATGTTAAAGCCTGTTAACTTTTTAAATGCAATGAGCTGACCTGCTCTTTATCTGTTCCAAATGGCACAAAATGAGACATTTGAAGAACTGTTGCCTTTCATTGTAATGGTAGCTAACATGATGCTGACTTTGTGTCATGCTTTAGCATGTTGAAGCTTCTCTAAAAATAATGTTACTGGAGAAATTTAATTAACTTTACTCAGTGCTGAAAAAAAAAAAAATCCTAAAATCTGCCCTTGGAACAGATTCCTTTATTAAAAATAAGACAGAGCCCCACACAGTCACATTATAATCCATTTATTAACATACCTTGTGAGCCATTGGTATTGATCCAGGGGACATGACAGCTTTGGCACTGGACTGATTTCAGAGGTATTCAGCCCTTAATAGAAAGGGATTTTAGTAGGACTTGAGTGGGCTACTATACAAACAAGTTTCTGATGTGGAAAATTAAGTATTTTTCCAAACAAGTGAAAATGCAGCCCAGGAGATGTGCATTAGTCCAAGTCACAGTGCCTTGTTCTGCAAGGAGTAGTGCCAGCTTGGTTATCACCAGAGGTGATTCTGTTCTCTCTAGCTGTAAGAAACTCCCAGTGAGTCTGTCAAGATTGTGTTAAATACCACAGTGTAGTTTCATGTCTCCAAAGTTCTCATCTGATTGCTGAATATACACATAAAAATCTGTCTTCAAGTGGTTGATGAATCACTGCAGCTCTTTTGAGGTGAAGAGACTTCAGGGTACAGGCTTCAGAAAGAAAGGAAGACAGACAAAAGGCAGATCTACCTCTGTTACCCCTGAGACAGCAAATACCCACTTTCCTGGTTCCTCACCAATGCCTCCACTCATACTTTTGAGAAACTGACCTGTTATTTTCTGCTACAAGTTTACAGAGATTATAAAGATAATTGACACCCTGTCCAGGTTAATAAACAGCTGCCTGATTAATTATAGCAAAGAACATAATTCATAGAAATCATCAGAACAGTGTTCAGCCACAAAGAAGTGATAAATATTTAATCCAGCTTCAGGTAGCCAGTGTGAACAGGTTTGAGATAGTACCACTGCAGGCACTGCAGGTCAGGAAGACCCCTGTACTGAGGCAGCCTTTGGAGCACTGGGGTATTCTCTCAAAGAGGGATAGGAACAGCACTAAGAGCTTCTCCTTGGATCCTTACCATAGCCATGTTTCTACTCCTGCCAATGCTTGTAGCCACTCACAGTGATGTTTGCTTTCTCACACAACCATGATGTGCCACTCTGCTATGGAAAGTTCTCTCAGAGCATGCACGTGGCACAGGGCAGCCAGCAACAACACTGACTGAGCTCTCAGCTCCTGGAACCAGTGCACCTGCATTAGCCTTATCCAAAGGACTAATGCTGGGAAAGTGGATTGTCTCAGCCCAGGCAAAGGTCTACACAGCTCTCCAGATGCTCCCTGCCCAGAGCTCCCCAGACAGACCTACAGCAACTTCTGTGAGCTCAGTGGGACTGCTGCACCTACCTGAGACACAGGAGGAACTAACCTTGGTGGGTTTTCATCCCCTTGTAGCAAGGCTACCACCAAGACCACACTAGCAAGTTTAAAACTAGCTCCAGCATAAACACAGCACTGAAATCACTTACAGAATTGCCTGCTATAGAAAATTGTACTCAAATAATCAGCAGGAGATACAGCCTCCCCTGGCAAACTGCATTCAGTTGTTTACCAAAGTTTAAAGATCCATCAGAAAGAGAAGAAGCAGAGAAACAGTCAGCATGTTATCAGACACCCAGACAGTTTGGATTGAAGAGAGATAGAGAAGCCACAGTCTTAGAAAAGGAACTATCTCTAGAATAATGCATAACAGAGAGTATAAAGCCAGGCCCCTTATTTCCTCTCGTGGCTGAGAACACAAGGACAGATGGTACTCAATGAAAACAAAAGGCAATTAATTCAGGAACCATAAAAAGAAATTATGTGCTACGGAGAATAACATTATAATGGTTTTCATTGCCAGAAAATACTGGGATTGAGAGCTTAGTTAGATTAAAACCAAAAAGTTTAAACATTTATATGGAAGATGAAAGCTGGTTACATTAAATAGTTTTTTAAAGTTAAGGATATAAACTCTTATACTTTAGGAAAAAAAAAAGAATGACAAAAGGATAGTGCACATTGTTTGTACAACACCTAGAGGATTAAGTGTTTGTACTTCCGTTTTTAATGATGATAATAGTAATGTAAGTAATTAATATAAATGGGTCAAGAAAAAACTCCCCAAAAGGAAAGGTTGTTAAAACTTGTTCAGCACAACTCACACATACTATCTTTTGAAACATCTGCTGCTGTCCAACATTACAAAATACAGTCCTAGGGTGACTGAGTGCTGTTCATCCAAGAGGCAGTTCCAGTAAGCCTCAGTGGCAAAGCACATGAGTTTGGTTTGGGCCACAGTCACAGGTTAAACAGTGAAGAGCAACAGCTGTATCCTGAAACAGGCCAGGTCAATGTACGAGAGCAGACAGGCTTGCCTACAGCACCAGAAACATAGAAAGGCAGGCAAAGGAGATTGGATACTTCCTTCCCTCCTCCTGGCTCATGCAGGGCTTGAAGGGTGTTAATTACAGGGACTCTCACAGCTTTTGTAGTGACAAGATCTAGGAGAAAGAAATATTTTTAACTAGAACATGGGCATTTCAGAAGACAATGCCAGGCCTGCATCTCACTTGTGTTACATGGTAATTTATGCTAACTCCTGAATGGCCACTCTCTAAGTAAGCTTAGGGAAATAACCTCACTGTGTCATCCTTTGGGTGTTTCTATGCCTGTTGGGGTTATGGTATAAACTGAAAGATCAAACCAGGTTAAACTAGAGATGTGACAGTACCCAAGGCACAGAAACTCCATTTGAGCTGCTGTAGCATGCTGGCTCAGAGAAGGCTGAAGGTAAAAGTCAAATCCCTCCATGTTTCCCAGATGGGTACTGTCTCTACCAGTGTAGAACTTGGCATTTAATTCCTGGGAGATAAGGAGTAGTCTGCAGCTTGTATTTAAGAGACTCTGCCAGGAGCCATAGGACAACATGGCCAGCATGGAGCCAAGCACAGTGCTGCCAAGGGATCAAGTCTGGCATTTTGAACAGGGTTATTAGCACAAAGCTGTGCTGAAGACATTCAGCACCTCGAGAAGAGGCACAAACGGATCAGGTTTGTCTCAAAGGCCAGTTTGCAGGGGTCCTGACATTGCATGTTTTATTGATTCTGACAATTCTTCATTAAAATAAAGTTTGCAAGCAGGATTTTAGAACAGTCTATTGCAAAACTGGTAGCCCAACTATCCTATAATACCTGGAAAGGGTAAATGAAGCTTAGTTTAGCCTTCACACACAAAAATCAGCCACCGAGTCAGATCAGCACCTCTACATTAAGCTAATTTCTAGAAGACAAATTAAAACTTTAGGCAATCACTACTTCTTGAATCCAAGGCGATTTCTAGGATTCTGTCACCACATGCCCTGTAATATGACATTGCTAATCCACAGACTGTACTCTGCCTTCTGTTCTTGCTTTGGTAATACTCAGATACTGAACACCTCAATGCAAACCTTCCAGGCAGCAGGTCAGTGCCTGACCAGTTAGTGCCTACTCAAAACATGCACATCTGGCACAAGTTCCATGTGTCCCATCCTATAATAATCCTCCACACTCGAGCCCTTGATTATACATCAAAGCTTTTTGCTCCTCCTCCTGCACAGACCTGTCTCCTCTCTGCCTCATATGTACACAGTGAGAAGATGCTGCACAGCACAACTGTTAAGGCACTTAGCCCTTCTGTCTACTTATATTTTTTTATTATTCAAGAATAATATATTAACTTTAAAAAGTGCTTAAGGCACAAGAGGGAACTCTGTTCATTTGTTTGGATGAGACAGAAAGAAGAAAGTGTAATATTCAATAATCTCTGCTTTCTCTTAGTGTTTTGTCTGTTCAGGCTGAGAACTACAGCTTGATGATAGTGCTTGCATACCCTCAGGTTAAGTCAGTTTACTCCCACTGAGAGGAATGAAAAGAGAAAAAGTGCAAAGAGAAAAAGGAAGCATGGCCCAGAGATTTCAAGAATAGGACACACTTGAAAGCGGGAAGCTGCTTTGCAGTGCACTTACTGTTTTTCACAAGGAGTGAGTAATTTGCTTGAGGTGTATTTATACCCCAGGAGTAATTCCATGTTTCATGGAAAACTGTGAACACAGATATTAAAGACTAGCAGCATGAACAAAGGGCAGCTAATAACTATGATGAATAAGAGACCAGTAGGAAGTCCTCACAGTGCTGTTAAATCATGATTCAACACCTGAATATTTGAGATAAACATTACATTTACATTTAAAGAAAAATAACATGTCTATTCAGCCACTTGAGGTCAGATTTTTGAGTTCTTCATGAACAATCATAGCAATCATGAGGGCAAGAAAGCTACTGTCTCTCACACCATCAGCTGATTCTAGAAGATGCTACTTTAAGGAAAAAAAAGCCCAACCACACACACAAACTACTAGACAAAAAAGCAGCAATAAAACCATAGCATCTGGCAGCTGAAAATGTGTGACAGAAGATCACAGCAGGAGGGACAAGCATCTCTTAGTCCAGGCAGACACTCAAAAGGGATCCTATGGGAGCAGACCTGCTATTCAGAAGAGAAAAGGTTCCCCCTAGAGACATAACAGGGAAGCTAAAAAACCCAACTGTTGGCCTGTTCCTCAACTCAGGTCAAATCTTCTGATTCCTGGAACAGAAGAGAGCTGTTATGAAAAAATATCTGAAGATTTCCACTACGCTAGCACCTGGTGCCATCTTCCAAGCATCTCACCTCTCCTTGCAGCATGTTTCAACTGTCCAAACATACAACCATGAATAGATTTTCAGCAGTAGGTATCTCTCTACTTCTATCATTTCTGTGTGCCAGGGCAAAGGAATAAGTGTGATTGCATTAAAGGATTCAGATATGTAGAGCAATGCATACTGATCATTGTTACCACTGTGCACCTGCTTTCTCTGCTTACAGATAACAGACTACAGTGAAACCAAAGACTTTAAAGAATCAGTCATAACTGTTTTCCTTCCAGTTCTACATTAAAATCTTTTGCCAGTGTCCAATGACAAAATAAATCTCCATCAGTCACAAACCAGAAGCCACAGCCTTCTGCAGCTGCAGGGCAAAAGGACCATATGCTGAAATTCCTAGAGCTCAGTCATTTTCATTTTAGCTTGGTCACTTTCTTGATCCAGGGTATGAATTTGCTGACCTTTGTGTACACACCGGGCGAATCCTTCCGACCACAGCCATAGCCCCAGGAAGTGATGCCCAAAATGATCCAGCGTCCATTTGATCTCTGACACATGAGTGGCCCTCCACTGTCACCCTGACAGCTGTCCACCCGTTTATCTTCAGAGAGGTTCCCAGCACAAATCATGCGGTTGGTGAACTTCTGCCCATAACGGGCCTCACAGTCTTCCCGGGGGAGAAGGGGCACCACCCCCTGCAGCAGGGTTCTGGAATAGGACTTTCCTGGAATAAAACAGACCAGCCAGACTGATTCACATACAGGCAACAGTAGCGACCTGGTGCAACAGTGCTCCCTACAAAAACAGACACCTAGACATTTCTTGTCAAGTTTGCAGCACAGAAATAGGCTGAGCTCAGCATCTCTGAAGCACGAGAACTTCAGAAAACAGTGATGCCAAGCCAGACCACAAAAAAGAGCTGCAAGATCAAAGATGTGGGGAAGAGGGTTGTAGAAAAAGGTTAGATCAAAGGATGAGTCTTACTCCTGATTCTATCAACAAGTAACTTGAACCTCGTTCAATTTATCTCACCTCTCCAAACCTCCATTTCCTCCTCAGTAAAGCAAGGATACTGTTTTCTCAAGCGAATAAATGCAGTAGTATCTGTTAAGCACTCAATCCTCAGAGAAGTTTTAGAAGATGTTTCAGAGGCATTCAAATATTATTCAAAGGGAATTCACTTAATTTTTGCCCAGACTTGAGTGTAATTTGATCAATCTCTTTATTACCCCAGGGTTGCTCAGAACTTAAGGCTAATGTGCTATATTAGAGTATGACCTTTCTGTGCCCAAGGTTTATGTAAGTTTTCAAGGTAGTAGGTAACCGCTCCTCGTTGAGAAAGCTGGGTTTGGTGCGTGGGAAGGATTCTAGCCACTAAGCTCCAGTACAGCTTAAGGTAGTTACATGGCTAAGTTGCTCCTTGATCCACCCCAAACATCCTGAAGTGACACGTGCAACTGGCACAGCTGACTCCAAAGGCAAATACATACTTGCAGTTAAAAAGCTGCAGTAATAGCTAGGGAAACAGCTGAGAAGGACAGGCAAGTCCAAAATCAACAGGTGAGCTCCTGGGGTTTTTGGCAGGAAGTCTTTCTAAGCATATGGCTTTTCTCCAGTTACAGCAGCCCCAGAAAGGCCTCCGTGCCCCCTTTTACCTAGGAAGCTTCACAGCAATATGCTCAAAGAAGACAGGTCTAGGCTGTCTTGAACCCAGGGCAGAAACCAGACTCACAGTCCAACTGTCCTTGCAGAAATACATAGGGAGATTAAGCAAGGTAGTCTGAGAGACATTTCTCTCTGAGGACTCCTTCTACCTCTAAGCCCTCACTTGACTATGACAATATCATGAAGAAGGCAGGTCGTGGAAACATGGGACCTCCATAGGCTTGGTATAGTGGCTCTGCACAGGCTGCTCCTTTAAGGGTCTGCTGTGGGCAAACACATGTAGAAATGGGAAGAAAGAGAGGACTGTGGCCAGATGGCAGCATTGGTCTCTCCCACATCCCATCAGAGGGATGCTATGGAAACCAAAGCTTTCACCAGTATTAAGCAGACTCAATAAGCCTCAAAATCGGATGAAAACACAATAGCACAAAACCCACCTCATCTCCCCATTCCTTAGCACCATGTGTTGGCACAGACAATGGGAGCAGTGAGAACACAGCCTTGAGTTGACATAAATTAATGATCATTAATCCCACATAGGCTTCTGAAGGCAGACTTGCTCACCTTGCTTGCCTCTCAAAGCCCCAGCACTCACCTGTGTCTCCCCAGCCGGAGATGATGCAGGCTTGCCTGTTGATGTCAGACCTCTCTCTCCTGTCAGGCAGGCAGACGGGCAGAACGTGGTGATTGAAGGAGAGACAGTGCCCTTCTCTGCCCCGCATCCGGACCAGGGCTATGTCGTTATCATTGCTGCCAGCCCAGTAGTTCCTGTGGAGAACAATCCGCTCCACGGGCAGCTCCCTCTCAAACTCATCCTTCACACCTGTGTGGTAATCGCCCACCCGCAGCAGGTAGCGCCTCACATCAACACCAAACCTGGAGAAAAACAGACTCAAGATCTTGATACTCCTACTGAGAGGAAAGCAGACTCACTCAAGTCTCAGTTGCTGTGAGAATGAACCACCTCCTCACACCACAGTGGTAAAACAGTTCCATCTGCAAGACTGTGGGACCTCTTCAGCAGGTATGATCATGCCAGCTGTTGCAGATTTGGTTTCCCAAATCACTAACTACCATGCACAGGACTTTTTTTCCTATAAAAATGGCTATTATAGCTGCAACAGGCTTGTGAACTGACCTGTTCACAGTTCCTTAAAGCACTTAAAATGGCAAAATGCTGGTTCCCTTCATGTTGTAAAGCCTCAGAGTTAAGAGGCCAGGTGTAATCGGTGAAGGAAAAAGTAAGTTTACATTGAGTCATCCCCATAAGCACTCCAAGATCACACACATCATAGCCTGAAGGTCTTGGTTTAGAAACTTTGCTCATGTGGTTCCACTGGGCTAGAGGGATAAACTTGTATGAGGTTATCTTGTCCATCGTTGAATATCCCTTGGGGCTCCCCACTCCCAAACACACCTTTTGAAGCAGTGGGCTGCAGTCACCACCCAGCAGCTGCTGATCAGTGTTGCTCCACACAGCAGGCGAGTATCTCGACGAAAACCCTTCAGCCGCAGTGAGGCCTGCCATGGCCAACTGCCTCTGAAGAAGAAACAGAGGAATAAGAGGTGTCACACGCATGAGAGCCATTTTCCTCTTTTCCTATTCACTCTGTCTCATCTGGGCTCAGCTGGCTTGCATTCTTCCCTAGATAGCACACTGGTTCAAATCAAATTCAAAAATCACCAGTAAAAATGCATTAATGGACTCAGCATCTGCAAGGCTATTTCCAGAGCCCGAAGGAAAGCTGGAATCAGCCTGTCTCTCTCAGCAATTACAGGGCAGTACCTCAGAGACTTGTTTCCACCTATGATCCTTTTCTTGCGACGGTGGAGCAGGCGCATCCCACACACACCAGACTCTGGACCTGCATGGCAAAGTTAGAGCAGTTGTGTAGGGACCTTCACCTTAAGTATCAGCATTGCTGTCACAGAGCCAAATACCATTCACCTTCTCTGAGGGCATTAATCCTCAAGGTAATCGACTATACTGTGTTGTCCATATGGAATTCATAGAACATTTGATCCCATAGGTTTTCTTAATTTCACTGGAGGTGCTTACCTGAAGTCTCTATGGTCTCATGCCAGGAATGGGACCTATGCTTGTACTTCCTCAGTACTCTAAACCCCAAAAGTTGCTTATGGTTGCTGTTCTAAGGAAGAGTATGGTGGCTTGGCTGTGGGGAAATTCTGCAGGCTCAAAGGCCTGACATGGGTGGAGCGCGTCAGACTAATTTGGAACACTCTGTGCTGCTAAGAAGATACACTGAAAACAAGAAAAACGTAGGAGGTGCAGGACAGGACATGCTTATTTTGTAGGTGAAGTTTCAGCCAAAGACAAGAATGACAGCAAAAAACCACAAATGCATGCAGAGATCCTACAACCAGAGCTCCAGATTCCTGCATAGAAGAAATGGGAATGTCACCTGTTCTCCTGATGTCTTGGACCTTTTCTTCCACATAGTCACAGATCACCCCAGCATCCTCACTGTGCCAGCAGCTGTGAATCCTGGTGTCAGGTGTGGCACACTGCCCCAAGGTGTGCTCCATGCCACTGCATTCTACGTTGTCCAGATGGATGGGCCCATGGCCTTCGCCAAAATAAGCCATTGCCCTGGCTTTTGCTGTACCACTGCAATTAGAGAGAGGGTGGCTAATCTTCAGTGAGCAGGAGTCAAGTGAACCTGAGGCACCAGTGCATTTTAAGTGAAATAATATTTATGTGTCACTCCATACACAGACAGTAGTACAGTAAAAAGAGCAACCTACTCTCTCAAGCACACGTGGGTGTGTCAAAACTCAAACTAAGCCCCCAGAAACAAGTCCAGAAGTGCTCCTGAGAGCTGTTTCTATCTGTAAGATGCCTGTACCACAGCCCTTACCTGAATCCCAGTTGCCTGCAAACCACTGCAGCATCTCTGTCTGTCCAGTCATCGTCACAGACACTGCCCCACTGCCCATTCAGCAGTACCTCAACCCGGCCCTCCTTGGTGCTTTCTCCATCCACTAGCCGCACAGGAGGCCCTGAAGGAGAAAACACATGGGGCTGCTGCAAGCAAAACACCAGAGGGGGTCAGGTGTCCAAAACCTGGGCTCTATAGAAAAAGATGAATCCCAGACATCGGTAAGCTTAAAACAAAAAGTAAAAACAAAAACAAACAAACAACCAAAAAAGCATGTCTATATGAAGACATTTTACCTCTGTGCTGAATCAGAAGACTATATACATACAATTTATTTAATACATACTGGAAATCATCAGTGGATCATACTCTGAAAGCTGAGTAAAGAGGAGAACAAGAACAGAAAGAAAGTTATTAACTCCTGAGCCAAGAGTTAGACAAGCTTAAACATGCCTGGGGAGAAAAAAATCCATTGAATTGCAAAACTGTTACATTATTCTAAGCAAGAGAAGAGTTCTACATCCAGGAAAAACAAAAATGCTGGATGCCAACTATTCCAATAACAAATGTCTGACAGTCTGGAAAGTCTTCTGTAGTAAGGAAAGGGGAGAGTATCAGGCATTATATAAATGAGGAAATTATGCTAACTTGAAATACTTTCACAATTTTAATTAGAAGTGTGCCATCCACACAAGGGAGTGCAAACAACAACTGCTTGCATCTGAAGTCCTCCTGTCTTGGCAAGGCGTGGCACTAATGTAACCACACCTAAGTTTCCTAAAAGGTCTAGTTACAGGGTTCCCATGAGCAATGGCACACTAAGACAGCCACTGTCCCTCAGTGGCTTCGTTTGTTTGATTTGTTTCAGAGACTGCCAATACAACTCTCCCCAGTTTCCATTTATCTGCTGGTCTGATAGTATGTCTGGTGGAGCCACAGATTTGTGGCTCTGCCCCAATTCAGCCAGGGCTCATTCCTCCTCAAAAAGCAGACCCCTTGTTGAAACAGCACAGGGAAAACTCCCACATCTGCTAGAGTTTCCAAGGGAACAGACCAGAAGGTGAAACTTCCCCACTGTTCAGGGCAAGAGCAAGGTGAGTTACCCAGGCTGCCATCCATGACTGTGTTGCTTTCTGGGGAGCAGCGGACTCCCAGATCCTCAGCATGGGAGCAGTCATGCTGCCCCCAGTTGCTGTGGGGACAGTCCAGGAGAGACAGCTCTGTCCCCACACATGCCACATCATCCAGTAAGATGAAGCCTTGGCCAGCAGCATAGTCTCCTTCAGAGGCCAGGGCAGCAGGACCACTAGAGGAAGGAAACAGAAAGTAACATGAAACTCTAAATGCCACAGAAGGACCCAAGCTCAGATCTAAAGAGAAACTCCCCTGCTTAGCTATGGTGCTGGTGGCCTCCTGACCTAAACTACTCAGTGGACACACAGGATGGCAACTAAGCACCCTCACATCTCTCCAACTTCAGTTTTCAGGGAGGTCTTCTCAGACCAGTCCATTTTCTAGTGTCTGGTCAAAAGCACATTCCAAGGCACAGAGAGCCAGCAGAGGCTACTTTGCAGATATGGCAGGTACACCAGTTTGGGGAGGGGCTGGCAGAGGAGGCATCAAAAATGTTGACATTTAAGTAGTTCTACTTCTTTATATAGGAAACAGCTACGTGGATTTGAACTGCAGAAAGCTGTAAACTTTTAGGCACTAAAAGAGATGACAAAGCAGTATGTAGCTGAACTCAAAGAGAAGAATTTAGTTTAGTTGTTTTTTCATCTATAAAGCTGAAACTTTAGGAGACCCTAATCATGTTAAAAAAACCCACAAAACCCCATTTTACTAGCTCGAAGGCAATAGTATCCTGAT
>VZTT01007459.1:0-17389 GCA_013400855.1 Buphagus erythrorhynchus
AAAAAAAAAAGGAAAGAAAATATGCCTCGCTGCTGAGCCCACTCCCGCACGCTGACCAGCAGCACCCAGTGCCTGGTTCACAGTCGCCAGACCAGAATTTTGGGGAGTTTGAAAACCGCAGGGCTGGGAGTGGAGCATCGTGTCCTGCACAGTGCAGCACTGCTCCGACACAGCATCCGTCCCCGCGGTGAGGCTGCGCTGATTGACATCGGCGCGGGAGGGTTTATTAAACTCAGCAGAGCGCACAAACACGTTATCTCGCTGTTAACCACGGCGAGAGCGCAGAAATCCACCGAAGGGGGAAAAAACCGTCAGAACCAAAAAACTGTGAAAGTGTAGCCAAACACTTCTCAGCGGGGCCAGCAAAACACACCCCAAAGTCAGGAGCCACTGACCCGCCAAGGCGCAGCACAAACAAACACACAGGGCAATTTGGACAGCAGCAGGCGATAACCTAGACACAAATTCAAGCTGCTAAAGTTCTGCTTTCAAGTATTCACTTCTTTTCCTTTCCTACGTCAAAAGGAAAAAAAAAAAAAAAGAAATACTTTTTAAACCATCCTCATCGTACTACTCAGGAATCTTAACAAAATAACACGACCTGCTTCATTACATCCACTTCACAGATCACTTCTATTTTCCGCGAGTTACACTGGTTTCCCCTCCTCGCACGGTTGCTACGGACCACGTGGCCAGATTTATGATACAACTAACCCACAGCCTTGCTTCCTAAACACCCTAGCAGCTAATCTTTGATAAATCTAACATACTTTTCTCCCTCTGACCATGCTGGGCTGCTTACACGGCTTTTTTGTTTCTTTAAATAATTCACAGAATAAGCACAGAATGGTTTGGGGTGCAAAAGACTTTAAAGACCATCTCGTTCCAACCCCCTGACATGGGCAGGGACACCTTCCACTAGTCCAGGTTGCTCCGTTCCTACTTTTTCTTATCTAAGAGTCTGTTAAGAGAGACTAGAACAGGATGCACACGGGCATTTTGCTGCAGAACAGCATCTTTCTCAGATTAGACCCATGCTTAAGTAGCATCACCAGCAGAAGAAAAACACTGCCATTTATCAGCAGGACATATGCACAGTAGGTCCAGGGAAAGCTCTCTTTGATGTTTTGTAGTCCGGCCCTGGTCTGTTGGACTGTGTTACCAATGTGGACAGAGCTGGTGTTACAGGAGAGCACAATACACTTGCAGGTCTGAAGTTGCTCGCCCTCATCCCTGTAACTTGTCTCCCAACATCTCTGTCGCTTTGGCCTTTGCTGACGAACGCAACGCGTCCTCCCGCTCCCACAGCGGTGACGATCCCGGCGGCTCTTAGGATCCGGGCACGGGTGGATGGCCAGCCACGCTACTGCCCCGGCAGCCACCACACCCCTCCCCAGCGCCAGCGGTGAGGGCTCGGGCTCCACAAACACCCCCGTCCCTCCCTAGAGCCCCCCGCACAAGGGGATTCCAACTGGAAGCACAGCTCCTGGGGAGCACTTCGGGATCTCTGCGGATAAAGGCGCTGGATGAGCTGGTGCGGGACCTCGCAGCCCCAAGCCACGACCTCTGCTCGCTCTCCCGGAGGAACGCGCCCCGTTCCCGCGGAGCGATGCTGACCCGCGGGGACCCCCACGCCGCACCAGCGGACACTGCGGAGCTGCCCTGCCCCGTTCCGGAGCTGCCCGGAGCCACGGAGAAGGGCTGAGCGCGGGGCTGCGACTGACCGCGGACGAGCGAGGGGAACCGGGACCGGCGGCGGGGATGGCGAGGGACAAGGGGACGAGTACTGCCCTGGCCACCTCGGGGGTGATGAGGGGACGCGAAGTGCTGGAAGAACGGACGGACGGAGCGGCCGCGGGGAGCGGCGCCGGTGCCGAGCGCGGCGGCGGCAGGTCCGTGTCCGTGTCCGCGCCCCCGCCCGCTCCCCCAGCCCAGCCCGGCTCTTACCTCCGCGGCAGACAAGCAGCAGCAGCCCCAGCAGGCAGACGGGCAGCGCGGAGCCCGGCGGAGCCATGGCATCCCGGGCGGGCGAGCTCGCCTCCCTGCGCCCCACGGGGAGGGAGCAGCCCGACGGCAGAGAGCGAGGGAGGGGAGAAGGGAGGGCGGCTAGGCGAGAACCACCCCCAGCTGCGGGGTGGGCGGGAGAAGGGGGGGGAAAAAGGAAAGAGGAAAAAAAGGGGAAAAGCGGCTCTCAGCGGTGCTGCCCTCGGCGCGAACACGCCGCTGCGCCGGGCGGGCGGGGGGCGGCGCTGAGGGAGCGGGGCCGCCGGCGGGCGGGGGGCGGGCAGCGNTTGCGCATTCGCGGGGCGCTGGCAGCGCCGGCCGGGCTGAGGGGCGGCCCCGTGAGGGGCAGACTCTGCGCCCGGAACCCGCGGGGAGTGTGCGGGGACCTTCAGGGGTCTGCCTTCACCGGAGCCCCCTCACGGCGCTCCCGTCTCAAAGAGCACGTCTCAAAACCCACTCACGGGTCGAGCCTCACAGATCTCCCCTCATGTGTCTCGCTCACCAGAGCCCCTTCGCGTTTCTCCCCTCACAGGAGCCCTCTCTNAGGGCGGCTAGGCGAGAACCACCCCCAGCGGCGGGGTGGGCGGGAGAAGGGGGGGGAAAAAGGAAAGAGGAAAAAAAGGGGAAAAGCGGCTCTCAGCGGTGCTGCCCTCGGCGCGAACACGCCGCTGCGCCGGGCGGGCGGGGGGCGGCGCNTCCTCACGGCTCTCCCCTCACTGGTGCCACCTCACGGGGCTCCCCCACATCGAAGCCCTGTCACCGGTGCCCCCTCACGGGTCTCTCCTCACCGGAGCTGCTTCAGGAGTCTCCCGTCAGGTGTCTCCCCTCATGTGTCTCCCTCACCGGAGTCCCCTCAAGGGTCTCCCCTCACAGATCCCTTTCACTGGAGCCCCCTCACAGATCTTCCCTCACCACTTTCACTGCCCGGGGCTCCCTTCACGGAGCTTCAGAGATTACCGGGATACATCAGGGGGCTTCTCCTCACCTGTCTCCCCTCACTGGGGCAACCTCCCAGGAACGCAGAAGATCTTGGCTTGTCCCACCTCTGTGCTCCTGATTTTAATGCTATCCTAAGTGACTTACACGAGTCAGTAATGCAGGTGTTGGACCAGCCCGCTCACCCTGGAAGAGGCCCCAGTGAGGAAGGACCCAGTAAGGGATGAGTCTGCTCCTAAATCCTGCCGCAGCAGGATAATTTGTCTGCTCTCCTGGCACAAAGTAAGGATAATGCGTCCTTACGTGGCTCTCAGCCCCTGTGCCCACAGTATTTTGTGCCTTCCAAGTGATCTACCCCGTCCCTTGGCCCATGTTCTCCACAAACATAACTCATCACTGTCAGCAGCAAAAAGCCATCTCTGCAAGGACAGCTGTGTTTTGTGGTGTTTGCTTGGCAAAAATATAACTAAAATGAAATAAAAGTTGATCCTAACTAATTTCTTTCTTCGGACTAAAACCAGATTTTGTGGACTGGGTTACTAAACCCTGTAACCATTCCTAGAAATCTGGTGAAAAACCCTTTGTGAAGAGGAGTAATGCGAGGCTCCCCTGGATGGTGCACCCTGAGTGTGTCAGAGTCAGCTAACGAGGAAAGAAGACGTCACTACATCTGCTCCACATTAAAGCTTCCTTCGTTTAGTGGAGGGTTGAGCTGTACGAGGCTGCTTTCAGCTGGGGAAGAATTTGCTCTGGCTCCGCCAGCCTCTCGGTAACATCTGAATTTCTGTGCTGTCCCTGACCTTTTGGCACCAGCCGTGCTCTTGCTCCGACTCCCTGGCTCCTGCCATGGGGCCCCATCAGCATTTCTGTAACGCTTGAAGCCATCATGGACTTGTGGCCGCTATCACAGAGGATGGCTTGTGGGAATTAATAATTCCAAGAGAAATTGAGCACTATGTGCTCTACAGGGCTGCTTTTTCTGTGAACCACAGATTTTGTGTGCTTTGCTGCCAAGTGCCCTGGCAGGACCTAGGGGCTGGGAGAGGTAGGTACATGTTTAGGGTATTACCAAGTTCATCCCTACATCTTGCAAATGACACTGGTGACAGCACTGGTGGCACATTCAGAAATCATCCACTGCTGCCAAACAACAGAACCTGAAAAACCATGAGATCTTTTAGGGAATAAGCAGGTTTGGGGCTTTTGGAGCCTCCTAAGAGCAGGAATTCAGAGCACTCATGTTTTTCTATGCTCTGTAAGCACGAGGGCTTAGAAAAGTTGCTTTGTACTGGAGGCAGGAATTTGCTTATCACACTGCAAGCAGAAATCGGAGCCTTTGGAAAAGCAGCAGGGTTACAGGAGTGACAGTGTCCAGCCCAAACTGAGGCTCCAAACCCTTTCCTGCAAGAGCAGTCCATGGGTCCATTCCTCCATCCCCCTTGCTGCTGAGGGACACAGGATCTGTCTGTCCATCTCCACAAGGTTATCCTCCAGGAGAGCTGCCCTCCGAGGGCATCACTCACCCCTCACTCCTTGCACAGCAAATTTCCATCAGCTCCAATTGTGCTCCTGATTTACACCAATTAACTGCAAACTGAGGTCCCCAAGACACCATTAGTAGTTTCAGTGGATGAAGTGGGAGATTAACTTGTCTGAATTCACTCCATTTATTATTCTATGTGTAATTGTGGTTACCCTGCCTGCTAACAGCTTGGGAGCTTTTCCCTTATGTACGTACATGCAGTGTTTTTAGCATCTGCTTTGTGGTCAGCGAGCAATGGGGAGTGGGAGCCAAAATTGTGGCACCCACCTTGAGGCACTGAGCCCAGAGCCATGCCAACAGTGGTGGGACAACTTTAGGACCTACTTCTGGAAGCTGTTTTCCCCAGCAGAAACTGTTTTCTCTGTGTCTGTTGAGAATCTGTGAAGCAACACTGGCCAGCTCAGTGCATCACACAGCTCATTGTCTCTTGCTGTGCCGTGTTCCAGAGGGCTGAGCTGGGCCATGCACTGCACTGGCAATTGTAACCTGAATTACCTGAGACCACAAGAAAGCCAAGCCTACTGTAGTGGTATTTCCAGCTGCATCCTTACACAGTGTTTCAGGGTGACAAAGGTTGGGAAGAGAAAGAAATGCAAACAGACGCTTTGCTCTTCACTTCTCTTTTGTAACTGCCATGTCTGTCCATCTCTGTCATCCATTCCATCTCACCGTGTCTCTTCTCAGCAGCCTCCAATCAGCATCCCATGCTGCAAACTGGGAGCTGGAAGAGTGATTTGCAGGCACCCATCACCCCCTCCAAGGTTCTTCCTTGCTCATTGGTGGCGTTACCTACCATTAGGATAAAGACTCATCAGCGTTACACAGTCTGAGTTCCCTTTAACCACTATCAGAGAACACTGTGCTAAGTGCAGATTTATTACCTCTGTAATGCAGATAAAATGAGATTTTATGGCTCTGTAGTTGTGTCAGCATAAAGTAATAATGGAAACTATGTACTGAAGTAGGGAATGCATCCCAGGAAGAAGGGAGATGCATGGCAGGCTAATAGTGTGTCCTTGGGCACTGGCAGGTATCCTCTCACCAATCCCACTGGACACAAGCCACTGGCTGCTCAGCCCAGTGGGCCATCCAAGAGAACTCTCACCACTCATCTGCTAGATACCTCTGCTTATTTTTCCTATTAAAAAATTCCCCAGCAAGATGAAGCATGAAACTGGACAAGTATTTTTTTCTTACATGAATCAGTTCAAAACTGAGAAAGGAGCAAGCATCCAGAAATGCCTTATGAATCCAAACTCTGCTCATGTCTGGAATTCCAGAAGAATCCCTAAGGAATCAGGTACTCACTATCATCTCACAATCCCTACCTTCACGGTGATGAGCTCTGGTACTGAACTAGTGTGAGCATGAATCCTGCATTCTGCTCCCACCACTGCTTCTGCCAGCGAGGTACAGCCTCACACAGCTGGAACAGACTAAATTGTGAGACAAATTCCACTCTTTTTAAAAAACATTTTATTAATAACCCATTAGTTAAGGAATATAAGGACAATGTCTTCTTACACTTTAACACTAAAGAGTATTTGTGGAGTAAGAACAGTCTCTGAAGAAATAAAGTTATAATAAAGTACAGCATGGAACCAAACACAGACACAACCTTCAAACAAGATCAGGTTCTGGTTACACATCTTTATGCACTGTGCAGAAAATGAAATTTAACTTGAAAATACAAGCAAGGGAATATAGTAACAGAAGTAGATGGTAGATTTCTGCTGGCTAAACACTTCTTTTCTAACAAAAGTATTGATTAGAAAAGACACAATGATTCCTCCAAACACCTACTACTAATGAGATCAAAACCATATACACTGTTCTAGTAAAATGGTTGTTTTCTTACACAGCAGTATTTCATGGGCTGATTGATAGCTAGTAATGTAAAAAAATTCTCAAACTCTAAATTAAAAGTTATCTCATTTGAACTATTTAAACCAGAACTTTGCTGCCTGTTAAGTAAGAAATCAAGTCAACAAAAAGCTGATAGAGGTTTTTATCTGAGTTGCATGTTTCATGTAACAAGAAATGAAAAGAAATAGAAGGATGAGAATTGTGACTCTCACAGCAGCATAGGGAATATACAGCTGTGTAGCCAAACAGTAACATGAATACTAGAAAATTATGCCAGTGAGACAAACCTGACATTTTAACGACGTAAAACAATATACACCAGCAAAAAAGTTGAACAGCAATTGAAAGGAAGAAAATGGAGAAAGGAGCCTGGTGTGCAGGAACAGATATTAAGCATGATGAGTAATTAAAAGTATCAACAGTTTGAGTGCCTGTGAGAAATCTGCAAGAAAGCTACTTATTTCATGATAAAAAAATATATGCACTGGTTGTTTCAGCTTTACACATCAAATGTGTATTAAGTGTCTTCTTTGATTCACTTCCAGCTGATACTGAAAGGTCCCTCCATGTTCAGGGCAGGGGGGACCTGGGGCACAGCTGAGTTGGACAGGGACACCCAACACTCTGAGTGAATGTGTGTCCAGGGACAGCTTTGGTGCTGCTGGTGACCTCTTGGCTCCAAGGGAACTGTCTGGATTTCTGCAACTGAGGTCTGGCCTACCAGCCCATAGCCACCACAGTTCTTGGACAGCCAAACGCTGCCAGCTTCACACCCCAGTACAGTTTGGTGAAGTGTAGTGAGATCAGAACATGCTTTAGCATAAGGTGAAAAAAGTGTTTTGGGGATGCATAAACAAAATTGTTTGTGGTCTGCTGCATCTCCCCGAAGCTCTCTGAGCCTGTAACTATTGTGGTGGTTTGGTGGTTGGCCCAAAGTGATCCAGGGGAATGGTGCCCCACTGTGCCTGCTTGTGTGGGCTGCAGTGACAGGCAGGGACAGCCTTCAGGCAGCTCAGGGCTGTAGGACTGCTGAAGACTGTACAGGCAAAGAAGGGGGTGCATGTACAAGGAAGTGCCCCCAAAACTATGGCACACTCCTACATCAGCCTGTCCCCTTCCATCCCCCTGGATGAAAAGTGGCTGTGGCAATGTGGCTTGTGCAGGGCCTGTTCTGTCACTGAGGAATCTGAGGGCCACCTGCACAATGTCCCCCCATTTTCTGCAGCAAGTGCCCAGCCTTACCCAGCTGGAAGGTTTGTACCTCTGTGACTGCATCCGCTCCCAGAGAACTGTGAATTGCCCTTACTGCCTGCAATAACACTTCACTGCCTTATCTGTAACCCTGCTAAGTCATGAGTTTCAAAGTCTTGTGGCAGTGGGTTCTGGAGGTTATTTACACACTTCCTCTGCCCAGTTATGTTTCCTTGCCTTTCTAGTTCCTTGCTCCAGCAGCACACACATATAACTCCTACCTTCACCTGCTCACTGGCACTGATCTCCAGTCTCTGTCCCACAGCATTCCAGAGTCATGGCTGTTCAGAGCACGGAACAGCATTTCTGAGGCTCCTCAAGACACCAAGCAGCAGCTGGAGAAACAGAGCAATCACAGTGACTGGAAATACAGCTGGTTACCAGAACAGTGTGTCATACTGGGAGGAGATGCTGCCAGCTGGGGAGAGGTGGAAGCTCCAATATCCTTCCCATCAGGGTACATGGAGGCTTGCAGGCTCTCATCTGCTGAAGAGCTGGAGGTAAAAGGGTTGCAGGGTACTGGTGAAGTAAGGTTCTCCATGCTGCAAGCAGTGGTACCTCCACCCAGTTGTCACCAAGAAAAACAAAATCTAAAGTCTTTTACAGGATCTCAAGTTGGCACACTTAACTTATAACCTGGGGAGAATTTTAGCAAGGAAAGAGGAATGTGATCATCTTTTCTTTCACTTTTTAAACAAATGGTGAGATGTCTGAATCCTCCATCCTCCAGGAAGCCAGAACATTTATCAAACATCCACGAACAGAGCTACTGATCCTTGTTAACTCCAAGCAGCTGGTCCAATCTTGTAGCATTCACAGTCAAACCTTGCAGGCCTGGAGCAGGACAGGGACAGGCTAAAAAAAGAGAAAAGTTCATCCCCAGCAGGGCCAGGCTGAGAGACATATCAGCAGTAAGCAAACAGCATCAGCAGGAAGAGTCACTGGATGATTTTCAAGCCAGACTGACTGGTATGAGACCAAAGATTTCATTTTAATTTTAAAGCTCTGGTGGTGGCTCTGCTCTTCAAAAAAAAAAATCCACCCAAAAGCACTTTGGCCAGGACTATCAGAAGTGACTGGAAAATGTCACTTGCTCATCCAAGGCTTTCAGCAAGTCCACTGCTTACAGAAGGCTGAGTTCTGCTCTCTGTAAATCAAAACCATCTGAGATGTCTCCACATGGGCACTCAAAAAAAGAGAAAATAAATACATGCCCCCAGTATCACAGGTTACTTTTGCAATTGCTGGTTCTTCTTTCAATTTGTTAGTATAAGCTTGGTGAGCAAAGATGGATCAACATCCTGCCAGCTAAAGCAGTCTCCTCTGGCAGCTGCTGCAAAACACAGTCCTACAGAGAGACACAATCAACTCTCTGGCTGTAGGGAAGGTGTCAAGAAACAAAGCAAGAGAGACATCAGATCTGCAGCACTATATGTTAAAGAGAAGTCAACAACCAGTGCAAACATATTCTTTAGAAAAAGGCAGTATAAGAATAAGTTAAAACCTATAATGGACTATGAGTAGATCTACTGCTTTTTTTTTTCTCCAACAGACATGAGGTAGTTGTGTTGTTAGGGAGGAAAAAATAAAGAAAGAGAGAAGTAGTAAAAATGCTACTCTATACCACACACTATTCCACTTTATAAAATTAAATAATATAAAGATGTTCCAAGGAAATAAAAATACATGTTGTACATTAAAAGGACAGATGTGTACCTAAAATATTAGGTACAAGAACCTACATAAAACAAAGCCCAGGCTGGTGAAAAGACCCAGACGCTGCAGAAGGTTCTATATAGTACAAGTTGTTAGAGGCACTCGTAGAGTGTGTAATAAAAGGCCACTACATCAGCCTGCTAGTAGTAGTAACTGTGGTAGCACACACAGAGAGCCTGGTAATCCTTCTAACCACGGGAGGGCAGAAAAGGCTGGTGCTTACAGCTCATTGCCTTTGTTTCCAGGGCTTCCACCCCCTCCTGGGACTGCTGTGCCAGAATTCATCCCAATGCTGCCAGGCAGTTTCCCGGGCACTCCCCAGGGAAGAGGCAGTTGGGAAGGATCCCTCGGTGCCCTCTGCCACTTCCCAGCCTTAAAGGATGTCCTGCCAGTCTCCTCGAGGGCTGTGGTGAAGTGCCAGCCCCAGCCTAGTGCAGAAGGCTCTGCTCCATTGTGGTTCTGTGTCAGACTTTGGCAGATGGCTCAGTCCTGCTCCCACCAACACCCAGTTCCTCATCAGCTTCAGCGGGAGGAAGAGGGGCCCTTCCCAACCCACCTGGCTTCCTGAAGGTGTCTGGAGAGCAGACAGGTCCAAGCCCTGCTCTGGTGAGATGCTGCACCTGCCCAGCTCCTGCTGGGCTCAGCCACTGAGGGCAGGCAGCACCTCACAGGGACAGGCTCTCCTCGTGCTTCAGCTCTGCTGTGATCAGAATCAGATCAGTTCATTCTTTGTGGTTGGGGACACGTGCCATGTTCTCAGATGCTGAGGATGGACTGGTTAAACCAGAGTTACTACAGAGCAGGGCCTCTTCAGGCGCCATGGAAAGCAACTGGCACTTGACTGGCTGCACATCACCCCTGCCTTCCTGGATGGAGTCTGAATCTCCACTCTCCACCGAATCCAGACTTTCTCCATGCCTGTGGAAGCCATTGGTGAGCCCACGGATGCAAAGAGCCTCTGGTTTGTCAGTCTTTGTGTCGGTACAGAGCAGCTCAGCCTGGGCCTGAGCCTCCAGATTGTCCCTGCAGTCCACCAACACTTGGCCAGTGTCCTGCTGGGAACTGGGAGAGACGGGAAGAGCCAGCTCTGCCAAGGGAAGCTCTTCAGGCTCCTGGTCCTCCATTTCTGTCTCTTCACTCTCTAGGGTGTGCAGCTGGGAGTCGTAGTCTCTGTCAGAGGCTGAAAAATCAGAATGGACGATGACCTCTGCTTCCACTTGGTGGAGGCTGGCTGGCAGGTGGCTTTTCTTTGCTTCATTCTGTTATCAAATAGGGGAGAAATTAAAAAAGAAAAAGGTAAAGTAAGTGAAATTCAAATAATTGAGACTGTGACCAAACCAAGCACTAAAATGTATTTATTTTTAATCTCACTGCGTGCAATGGGATGTACATATGCCTCTATTAAACATTATCTTGATATGTTTCTCAGGGTTTAGGTCTTAAGAAGCACTCAGGATCATTATTTCTATTTTACGTTTGAGAAAGCAAGTCCCAAGGGAGCAAAGTGATTTGCTCACAGTTTCTTGGCAGGCTGGAGCAACCAGTCCTCCAAGCCTCTGTCAAAGACCACGATTTTCAAATCTCACCAGTCTGTTTCCACATTAAGGGCCAGATTTTTAGAGGCTGAGTGGGCAGCACTGTAGGAAACTGGCTTCTGAGATGGATAAAGGGGCTCCCTTCACTTTCCTCATTTAATTTTGGCTACATATCACAAAGTGTGTGTTTGTTAAAGCCCTGGTCACAGCCTGCAAAAGTCTGTGTAAATTCAAGCAGTTTGGTTCAGAAATAAAACAATAAGTTCTGCTCTGCAGTGCTTAAGTGAAGTTCAGGCTACAGATCTCCACAAATCTGGCTGACAAGCAGGTCATTTTGTGAGATTATCACTCAATAATTTACCAGACAAATTATTGTAGAAGCTCACAAAGAGCTCTCTAGGCAATCAACGCTCAGATTCTGGGCTGAGTGTGATGTAGCAGCAAGAAGACGATTCAGAGTATGGAAGTGATATCCCACGTGTAATTTGCACTTTCTGTTGAAGCCAACTTTGAGCATCATTTACATATTTTAACACTTTTCTCTTTTGTTGACAAACTCTGATGGGTAAGCTGTGCTGTAAATGCTGCCCTGTAATTGGGCTGTAAAACATTGTCTTAACTCTATCCACAATGTTAATTACATCCTGTGTATAATTGATTTTCACACCACTGTTTAGGAAGGAAACATAGGTAGGTTATTTAGAAGTATTTGCTGTAGGCGGGGAATGAACTTTTTCGAAGAATAAGCAAAGAAATCTTCTGGTACAGAGTCAGCCTGAGCAGGTGTCAGCTTGCTTTGCTAAGACAGTGACACAGATGTACACTCTCCCAAACACAGGAGTGCATATTTATTCCAGTGATGCACTGTCAGAAATAGAATTCCCTCCTAGAACATAAGTGCAGTGAAAATTGCTCTGTCCTATCTGGAGAAGGGAGTTTAAATCAAGCCTTGATCTTTGACTCCTTTTACAGCCAAAAATGCAATCTCTCTGTCAGGCAAGCACGCTGTAGATCTTAATGACTGTGCTGAGCACTGCAGCTCCTAACTCACTCAGGCTGATTGCTGCACAGCCACAGCAAAGATTCCAAGCAGATTGCTGGTGCCTGGCACAAGGTCCTCGGGAACCAGAACTGCCACAACCTTGTGACAACTAAGCTTCTGACCCCACTTGGCCATCACCAGACCAACAAGCCCACAAAAAGGGGCTGCAAAAAGGAGAAAAGGAGATGGAGAACATAAATGGAAAACCCACATGAGAACTCACAAGTCAACAAAGCACCAAAGACACCCACCATCACAGCATCATAAACCAGGGCTTGTAAGAGAAGCTTCTGCCCCGCACTGGAGGGGAGCTTCAGAGACCCATTGACAGCAGAGAGAGGCTCTTTGGTGATGGTGTCCCCATATCTGGTGATGCTGTTTGTCCAGGCCTGGTTGGCTGATTTATTCCATGAAGACTGCAGGAGAAAAGTGGCAGGAGAAAAGATGCAGTTATCACAGACATGGATTCTTATCCTCATACACTTGAAATGAGAAGCAGCTTGAAAAAGGAAAGTGCAAGTTGGGAAAATACCATAAATGTGGAGGAACTTCTGATAGCATCAAAATAAAAATGCTCTGCAATGGACTCACACAGTCCTTGCCTTAGAACTGGCTTTATTGCTGTTAGATGGGCTGATGCAGAGCACAGGGATAAAAGATGCCAGATGGTTCACAACTGGTTGCATAACGGGCTTTCCACTGATTCTCAAATTGTGAGGCCAGTGGGTAAATCACAGCACAGACATCATTTAGAGGTCCACTGGAATCAACCCCCTGCAAAGCTGCAGCAGCCCAGAGCAGAACGAGCCTACTGAAAAATAGAGCTGGGAAGAGACAGGGAAATCTGGAGCTGAGTGACCACAGTCTTTGCTTTGGCACAAGTGATGCTCCACAGTCCAGAGAAGGAGCCTCACCCATGTGCCCTGTGTGCTCCAGTAAGAGCTGGACATTCTGCTAAACCACTCACACTGCAGCACAGACAGGAGTTCCTACTCCAAGCCAGGACTTGGGAAAACACTCTGCCATTCCTCATCAACACAGAGGCACAAAATTGGGGGCCTTAATTTTTTTTTTAATTTTTTTTTTTTTACAACAGACCACCAAGCAATTTTTTGCTCAGCTTTAAATCCCCTGGGCAACCAGTGTTACCTTGTTTGTAGATCTAATTAAATTATATGGGCTGAACGCAATTTGTTCTGGGTTCTTTCAGCTTCCCCTTGCAATAAACTGGTGAATGCACACCTCTGTGTATGGGAAATGTGTGTCTTTAAGAGCTGAAGTTATTTAACAGCTCAGACTATTAGTTCACAGGCAGAAAAGTATTTTCTTTCCAGGTTTTGATTTTATTGGGCTGTCCTGCATGTACCTGAGCTAGTACATTGCTAGTACCCACATACATGTACACATACACACACAGAGCTCAGAGTTAGGGACCACACAGGCCCATTATCTCTGGCCTTGTTCCACAGATGCTACACATTGTGTGAGTACAAGAGAGACTGATGCAGAGACGAGGAGAAAATCCTGACCTGACAACAGAGAGTGCACATGCACACAGAATACTGGTGGTGTGAGCACAATGGCTGTGTAGGGTGAAGATACCCTGCACATCTATTCAAACCCACTGACCCTCTATTGCTCATTGCCAGCAATAGAGCCCAGGTTCCTGCTCTGCATATGTGGCTGCTCCTGAGGCCAAATCTATTCCAACAACCGCCAGTGTAGCGTGAGTCCAGCTGAGACAGCGAGGAGATTTCTGACATCAGCCTGACCTTGGGTGAGTCATTTGACCTCCTTGTGCCTCGGTCCATCTGGCTGAAAATTAGGTAGAAATACACGACCAGATGTTGTATGTGAGCCAGGCATTCCTAAGTCAGCTATTTAGCAAGAAGCAAACGCTACCTCGTGCTGCCAGGGCTGGCAGAAGGACACTGAAAGGTGGCCAGAGCTGCTCCCAAGCCCTCTGTCCACCCTCACCCAGGCACCCAAATGGCTCAACACCTTGTGGGAGGCAGGGCCATGTTACATCCCAGCACCATCCCAAGTCACAGGAGCTTTG
The DNA here is from genome assembly GCA_013400855.1 of Buphagus erythrorhynchus. Classification (NCBI taxonomy): domain Eukaryota; kingdom Metazoa; phylum Chordata; class Aves; order Passeriformes; family Sturnidae; genus Buphagus; species Buphagus erythrorhynchus. The sequence continues at coordinate 13,953 of VZTT01007459.1, forward strand.
CTGCTGCCTCAGGAGCAAATTTTTAGCAAACAGATAGCGAAAGGCCTCATTGATATGCCAACACCCTGCAGAACAGGGATGTCCAAGCTCAGCACTGTGGCTATCAAACATTTGCTAATTTAGATGTGGATGCTTGAGGCAGTGTCTTTTCCATTTCTCTCTCTGCAATCCTCAACAATATATTCTGAGCCAAAAGCCTTCCCTAATTGCTCTGTTTCTAAGTGGACAATCATTAAACTACGCTTTAATAGCGAGAAATCAACCAAGCGATCACAGAGAGCTCGCAATAAGGAATATCTCCACATGCGAGTGCTCAAGGAGCATGTTCAATTTGCTTCTGCTGCCATCTGAAAGGCTTTCTGCAGCTACATCCCTGACTGATGGCTTCTGTGCCTCTTCCAAGGAACATACGTTACTGAGCAAATAGTGCCTGGAAATTTCAGCACTGAACCTACACAAATCTGCACACATGCACCAAATGTGTGTCCTGTTAGAGATGCCTGCATGTATATTTGCCATCAGAGAGATCTGAGCATCATACGCAGACACATACACAGAGCAAACTCGAAAACCTTCTTGCAGGCATCTTGTGAATACCAAAAAACGTGGAAAGAAACAGGCAGCTCTACTGCAATCCCCCATGGACCATCTGTTAGCGGAAATGTCAATCTGCCATGTTTACATAGGTTTTGATGACTCTGGGAACAGCCTGTTCAGCTCTGGCTGAAATTGGCTGCAATGAAGAACAAACTTGTTTTGTACCAGTTTGCAACTTTCAACAAACAGAAAAAACCATCAGCCACACAACATGGCCTGTGTCCCACATGTTGTTCGAGCACATTATGTTTGAGAGGGGGGAAAAAAAAAGCAAAAGACAAATCCCACTTGGGGTTTAGTCTCTAAGGTTGGGCAGGAGCAATTAACTCTAGGACTGTTTTCATCACAGACCTGAAGAAATCTTGTGTGCCTGAAAGTTTCACTGCTTTTTTTTAAGCAGCATTTTTTGGTGTAATAAATGATACTATTTCTTTTTACTCAAGGGGAGCTAGTGGGTGGCTGAAGGAAGGAAATATTCTCTTGGTTTTTACAACACAGTAATGAAGGCAAGGAGCAAGGAGTGTCAGTCTAATACTAATATAAAGAGGGAAAAATCTCTTTGTCAGTTCACTGCAAACACAAGAATGAAAACTAATAAAAACATCTTCCAATAAAAGACATTTCCATTACAGCTAAATCCTTATCAAAGCAAACAAGCCTTTTCATTTTAGCCTTTTTATAGAAACTTCAACTGGTAAAAACGTGCCTAGATCGTGTTACCTTCTCAGTGACAAGTCATGATTTCATGCAAATATATGAGCTGAGAATGAACACATAGCAAAAGTTCAACTTGAAACCTTCCCTGTTTTTTCAGGATGGTTATTTAAAGTAGCTTGAAGTCCTGTACAAAACAAGGCTGAGGATATTTCAGATGTGCCCAGCCTTTGAGAGTCGTACAGCAGAGAGAAAGGATTCGTTGGTGAACAGCAGTGGGTGGGAGTGGGAAAGCTCCGTGTCATGCAAACACAGCGACATCCCTGCCTGCAGCTGGGATGCAACACAACACAGACCTCTCCCCTCCTTCTCCCCAGAGGAGTCTCTGCTCGCTGTCACCAGGAGCACAGCTCTCATCTGAAGCTTCTCAGAAAACACTGGGACTTCTTTTCCACGCAGAAAAATTTCAACACGAAAATGACAAACAACCTGGGTAGATCCAAGTTCCCTGATGTGTTACAGCTTCTGCTCTCCAAGTCACAGGGATGCTTCGTGGGAAATGCAGTCCTGTGGGAAGGAGGCCCACAGGGAAGGAGAAGGGCAGCAAGCAAGGAAGGCTCCAGCTCACAAGAACAACAACAGCAAACATTTCCAAACCAAAATGCTTGGGTTTGGCTTCATTCAATGAAAAGCTCAAGTCTTCCATGGAAAGCAGATGCTTTTTAACATTCTCCCCCACCCTTTAAATTGCTTGGCCCACAAGCAGCAGTGACAGAGATGTCTGGAGCAGAGCCATTTTATCATCCTCAGTCCATCTGTCAGAGAAGACAGAGCTGCATCACCACAGCCTGTGCACGACTGTCGTTTATAACAGGGCTACTGAGGGCATCAGTCCAGGGGGTGCTTGCAAGGGGAAGAGAGGAAGAGAGGAAAATCACTTGTCAGTGGATTTAGAAATCCTTGTGTGAGACCACTGGAAACACATAAAGGAAGGAATATGAACCACTGAATGGCCAATTGTACTCCTGCCTAATGGAGCTGTGACCATCCAGAGGGGTCCTGTGCCCACACCTTGGCTGCAGTAGCACCTTGCTGTCCTGCAGGCAGGGACAGGGGGTCCAGGAGGCTCCTCTGGGACTGTCCCACCTTCCACTTGCACCATCCTGCACCCCCACTATGTGTAACAGCTCAAGAAGGATCACAGTCCTAAATTTGAAGGAACTGATTATCTTGACCTGAAAATGACCAAGGGGACATCTCACAACCCTTGCCCACAATTCTTTGCAGGAATCAGTTCCAGTCTCAGTTTTTAAAGACTTCCTGCCCTCAGTCTGTTCTCCAGTCCCCACACCTGTAAAATGACATTCACTCACTTCTGACTCCATATGGCATGGGAACAGTCCCTTCATTGTGTCTATCTAACACGGAGCATCCAATCTCCACTGGAACTTCAGGCTGCCACAAGAATAAAAACAGTCAAGAATAACCCATGGAATGGTAAGTAATGAGTCAGCATGGGAACAGCCTGCAGGCACAGAGCAGCCAATGCAAGTGCCAACCAGCCAACATAAACCAGATTTCAGGAGTGTAACCTGAAGACAGAGGGACAAGCAGGCAACTGGAGGGCACAGCTACACAAACCTGCCCTGCAGTGCCAGCAGCCTCAGCCCAAAGGTCTTCCTCAGCCAACATCCCCAGCTCTGTGGTGACATGATATGCTGCTAAACAAAAGGGATCCTTGAGGCATTTCTCACTCCCTTTCTTCAGTGAATAGGACTGTAAGTCATAGTATCCAACCTAGAACACCCTGGGGAGCTTCCCCTTGCCAGGCTGGACAGGAATTTCCTTCCACAATGAAATTTTCTTTCCTGTGGCTCTCTTGCATTCCTTGCCATGGATTTTCACAGCCTCAACTTCACACAGCATGAGAGAAGAAAAGAGGAGGCAACAAAGGCAGCTGGTCACTGCAGGGTGCAAAGCTCCCACAACACTCTGTTCCAGGCAGGGTCCCTGGGGGTTTCCAGCTTCAATGGATGCTGGGGGAAGCTATTTGCAGCACACAGGACACCCACACCTACTCCACAGCCTCGACAAGTGGCATTTTGTGTACAAGCAGGGAGATGCACACACTCACAGCTTGGTTTACATCCACTGTGGGCAGCAGGCATGTGTGCACCACTCCAGCC
>VZTT01007462.1:4404-30970 GCA_013400855.1 Buphagus erythrorhynchus
TCTATATATTTTAACTAAATTTGAGACAAATTTGTTATTTAAGTAGCAAAACCTCTACACCTCTCTATTTTAAATCAATCTGATGCCAATGTCTGCTCCAACATTTCAAACCAGCAATGCTATCAGAGTGCTCACAATGCCAACAGCTTATTATTAGCGTTCTCAAACTTTTTTCCACCTACTCCATCAATCACAACAGTAGCCAAGGTATCAGAAGTCACAGTATTGCAAAATGTGGAATATATAAAATTTTTCTTAAGAAAGGATGTTCTTTGATGTTTGATCTTCATATACTTTCAAGCCTAATCAACACACAGGGCAATTTAATGCATGAAACAGAGACCTTNGAAACAGATACCTAGATTCTTAGCTACTATAAATGACATCCAGGTGTGAGAAAAATAAATTATTTGTTGGTAGAATTGCCTTGTTAAGGCAGACCTAGGGGGAGGTTAACAAAACTCGGGAAGAAGAATGCCCACTGACAGTGGACACACAGAATGCAGAATTTAGGGGTCACAAAGACACCTAGCAGAGTTCCCAAGGTAAGGAAACCCAACCAAGCAACTGTACCGAATCAGCTCCAACTGGGTAAAAGGTAACTCTGCAGGGGAAATCTGCAGCCACCAACTCAGGACCACTGGCACAAGAAACTCACTGACTCAAAAGAGAAAGACTGAGCATGTGGACTAATTACCATAAGATGCAGTAATTAATCAATTAATTGGAATCATTAAGCAATAGAAAATAGAATACTAATTAGTAAGAGAACTATGTAACTTGTAGCCAACGAACACTAATACTTTTGCTTGCTAAAATGTGATTGACTTATGGAATACCACTGATCATCTAGGCTTGCACATCTCTGAAATAAATAATCAGTGTCTNTTTCCACATACTAATTTTTACCTTAGTTGAGATGCTTTAACAATAACAGGTTCATATAGGTGTTTTTTAATAGGTTGGACTTTGTATTTGAACAAAGAAGGATCAATTATGGCTTTCTTCTCCCTAGGGAAAAAAGTTTTAAAAATTAGTAGTTTACATTCACTTAATCATCACCCTCAGATTTTGCACACTTTATATATTTATATGCCTACACAGTGGACCTCTTGAAAATACCCAGCTTGTAACTTCTACCAGTACTAAAGAGGCTCTGTTAATTTGTGCCAACTTTTCTCCTACTATATTTAAATCTGCATTAAAACCAGTTCCTGAAAGGAACAGGAAGAACAATGAGGGATGTTTTCTTAGCAAGGAAATGGGAGATAAGAAGGGAAAGAAGGAAGAGAGGGACAAGTAATGATACATCCCTGTACTTCAGAAAATTGTCTTCTTAATACTCTCAGTGCTCATGATGGCAACAGGAAGACAGGAAAAAGGAGAAAAAGATGATGAGGAAGAGTCCAAAAGACAGAAATAGATAAAATTCATAAAAACAGTAGCCCATGATCTACCAATTGCATTGCAAAACAAATAAAAACTACCTAAAATATTTTTCAAAAATAACACCTTAGAAAAAAAACCAAACCAGACACTTTACCAACAAGATAAAATAACAGAAAGTAACAGAAATCATAATTAAATTAAATGCTTATCAGGTTACATGCTTTATTAGCCAAGCGCACTTCCCTTTTACAGGTATTGCTACAGAGAATTAGACTTTTTTCACCCCTCATGGAAAATATTTCTTCAGTTTTAACGTAACATTAATTGTTTTGTTAGACCTCTTCCCAGGTGGATAACACCCAGGTCTGATGTACTACCAAAATTCACTCCTCTACAAGAAAGACAGAGGTTTTGCCATAGACAATATACTGTAAGAAGAGTAGTGTATTTATGGACAGACTTCATGAACAGAGCTAAACTAATAAGACTTTATTTAAATAATGTTGCATTTTGGCATTAAACAACAGAACTAACTTCTCCTGAGGTGACAATTTGTAATCAAGAGTTGTACTGCTTTATCAGGAAGAATTCAGTCATCATCTTATTTCATCAAGAAGGAAAGTTGAAGCAGCTATGTAGATGAACTAGGAGATTTAAAACTATGCATTTCACCATTGTCAGTCCTTCCAGCATTTACAAAATGCTTTCAGGTGGAGTTTGTGACAAAATAAACCAGTACATCACTTGCTGTTCTTTAGCCTTGTGAAAAACATGCACAAGATGTTGAGAACTGTACTTTACAATGCTGCTGAAAATAAAATTTGCTACAATTCTTGTTTTTCCCCACTAACTCAGTGAAAGAGAAATACAAGAAATATTAACATTCCAGTGCCTAATAAATACATTAATTAATACAGATTAAATGAAACCGTACTTATTCACCATTAGTGTCATATCAGATGAGAGTAATTTGCAAAGTTCTCAAGAAAAACAGTTTATACTGACTAAATTATCAGCATAGTTAATAATAAATGGACTGACAAAAAAAGAAGACAGACTTGGAAACAGCAACACATCTACTAGACCTACAGATAAGTGCTGTGATATGCATGCAGTGTCTTGCATGATACTGCATGCACATCACAGCTGAAGTCTAATGTTGAGTCACTTGGACCAATTACAGTTTAAGAAGTGTAACAGAAAAAAGCCCACACAGCTATTCATATTAGCAAAACAGAGATCATACTGTAATCCAGTATATCTCCACTGGCAAGATTGTAACATCTCTACTTAAGTTTGTTAAAAGAAGCTTCATATTCTGGTCATACCATAATTTGGCCTTCCATGACCATCTCCAGTGTCAAGACAGGAAAGCTAAAGTAATGAAGGCTGTCCCTAGGAATTTCTGCAAAGTATGAATGACAAGCTTGCACCTCATCACGCACCATTGGGTTTCCAGTCCTTTAGTCTAGCAAGCTAAAGAATGACCCAAATAGAAAATGTTCAGATACAAAATAAAAGGTATCAGAGTACCAATATTAAACCAAAAGTATATCAGCTTATTTATAGATTTTGAATGGACTCTAAGCTTCAATACTGTCTACAATCAAATTCACGGCCCAAAGAATAATCAAATTTTCAACTCTTTATCGATAATCTTTACTTCTTAGTTTAAGTAAATCTTTCTCAACTTCAGTGGATCATATATAATAGTCCAAACATTAATTTCAAAACACACTACATTTTTTCTTCTTAGTTGCTGAATTCCAGTTATTATCCCAAGAAGTAAATATATTCCTGATATCCTCCTCCAAATTTATAGTAAAAATTTTGCTTGGTGCAAAAGAGGAAGAAAAAGGCCATTCAATACACACAGAAAGNTATCTAGCAACTTTGGCATAAAACTATTATTATTTTTGGTAATATTTTATTTTGTAAAGCATTATATAAAACACATTAGAGTTAGTAAGGGCTAGACCCATTTCACAGCAGAGATCCCTTACAAAAAATCTTCACAGCACAGCTCTGACACACAATTAAATCCAAACGAAAAAATACAGAGTATTTTGTAATTCAGTAGGTAAAATCCTCAACTGACTCACCCATATTACACTAATTTCTACTGCACTAAAGTGAATGTGGCTCGTACTTGTGCCAGAATACTGCATTTTTCATAAGGTTATACCAAACCACTAACAGGTAATAATCTCATCAAGCCTTCAATTACTTTGGCATGGTGACCACATGACCTGAATGTGATTTCTTCTTACACTACTGCTATGCTACATTCTGACAGCACCAAGTAACCTTAGAACCACAGAACCATTAGGTTTGGAAAAGGCCTCAAAGACTGAATCCAGCTACCAACCTAGCACCACCGTGTTCGTCACTAAACCACATTTTCAAGCGCCACATCCACACAGCCTTCTGAACACTTCCAGGAATGCTGATTTCATGACATCCCTGGGCAGCCTATTCCTATGCCTGATGTTTCAGTGGAGAAGTTCTTCCTATTATCCAACATAAACCTTCCCTGGCACAATTTGAGGCCATTTCCTCTCATCCTGCCACTTGCTACCTGGGAGAAGAGACCAACCTCCAGCTCACTACACCCTCGTTTCAGGTGGTTGTAGGGAGTGCTAAGGTCCCCCCGAGCCTCCTTTTCCCCAGGCTAAACAAACTCTGCTCCCTCAGTCTTGCCCTTCTCAATTACCTTCTCCAGGACACCTATCTACCATCTGGTCTGAGTCCTGCCACAGTTACCTGTATCTTACTGTATTAACAGAAGTAGAAAAATAGCAATTGAGTTAGAGGATCCAGAATGCTGTCCTGAAGTGCTAAAAAGACCACTGTCCCACTTTTTCAGGAAGAGGCAGTGGCTTTTCTTCTTCTCTTTGACTAAATTTGGGAATGGAAAAAACTCCCTTGAAGAATGCTAGCTAAATAACACAATTTACGGTCTCATCATGCTCCAGTGCAAACCTTACACAGAAGTAACCTGTCAGTAAACTGATCCCCATAGCGAAGCTGCCTCTGCACATCTTTGAAGGTTGCCACTGACATGCAACTCTGTACCAAGCAATAATAAGAACTGCCTATTTGGAATTGCAAGTACTTTCTGCAACTGAAATAAAATTTCAACAATACTGAGAAACCTGAAGACTTATGAACAACACTCTAGGGAAAAGACAACAGAACTTTGCAACAAAATCCTAACTTTTAACTTTTTGGTGAAGATTTTAAGATGTTTTTGATCCAAGTACTTTGATCTTTCCTTAAAATATAAAGAGGACTATTACCCATCATCATTATTCTCAGATTCAAGCAGTGGAGGAAGGTGAGAAGAAAAAAGGAAAGATAAGAATTAAAGATGAAAAAATATTTACTGTACTGAAGATATTATGTAGCTTTAATGACAAGCTATGCCCACATTCTGACACATCCACTTCATAATTTTTTCTCCAATGAAGTTAAACTCATTTGAAGATGGTAAAGGGCCTGGACGGTAAGGTTCCACTGACATTATTTCCAAAAACCGTTACCTCTTATATCCCAAAATTTGCAGAAACAATTAGCCCTTCCCCAAAATTAATCTTCAATTCAAATTGAACAAAAACCCAAATTTACTGCCATAAACCAGCCAGCAAACCAAGAATATTTTTTTCTAGTATTTCTGATGATGCTTGATGATTCACACTACTCATAGCCCCAGCAAAAGGAATGCCATAAATAATTAACTTGCAGCTGAATTGTATGCATTTGGCAGCAAAAGCCCCTCAACCTCCAGGCTGCTGCCGAGTGCTAAAGCCAACACTAGAGTTCAACCTTACCTTTAGAAGTCTAGCAGTTTAAGGTATGAATACTGCTACTCAATGTGACCACTATCCTACAGTACCAGAGGCTCCCAGGCACAGTATAAATGTTTCAAGAATTTAGAAGATTGCTACCTTTTGCTTTGTAACCCAGGCCTTAGAAGGCAGCCTGTTTTTCTGAGGGAAAATAAGAGCATCATAGCCTCTTTCTTCCTGTACCACCCCAATTTTTACTGCAGAACACAACAGAAAAAGTCAGCAGGAACATTTGTACAAACTACACAGCTATTTCTGCCCCATGCAGACAGGAGGAGTAGGGTCACAGAAAGGCTGGGATCTCTAATGACATCTATTTTCAGTTAAGATTCTCTAGCCTTACAGATCCTTTAGGAAAAATATTTGCAGATGGCCCATCAATCTGTGCTGTGCTCCCCTCCCCCTGCCTCACAAACACCCTGAGCATCTGCTGTACCATTGTTTAACAGCACTGCAGCTTTGCACAAAGGCTGGGTCTCAAAACCTGGAGATTTGTGCGCAGGCTGAACTGCCCTGCACATATCAACTTGACATTGGTCCCAAGAAGACTAACATCTATACTCCCCACATGCAAGTCTCTCCATCAACAGCAAAATATAGAAAGATTAGGGCTGCAAAACAATGTCATTCAGTTTAGTGGGATTTTTTATTGTTATGAGCAATGGTATAAAGAATCACATATGCCAGCATACAGAAATTCACAACAACGCTTTACTTACAGACAGGTTTCACACATACAGCAAATAATACTTTTCAAGTCTGCATATACCCAGAATATATCTAGAAAATAACTGTTACTACACTCTCACATTTGTTATAAACAGACTCACTTAAAACTTATAGTAAGCATTTTAAAGCCACAAGAGGTTTACAATTTAATTTGCAGCATAAATGTTAGCTATGTCACAGAACACTGCTTCAAAAGCCTGTATAGTCTCACAAGAATTCCCCTTCTAAGAGAAAGAAATTATTTTCCTTCTCTGCACTGTCAAAATAACTCATCAGTTGGGGAGAACCACAGACTGACTGGGAATGCAAGACTTAGTCTTACCACCAGCTTTGCATGCATGGAAGTGACAGCACTATAACGGGATCAATCCTGCAGTCAGCTGCATGCACGCTTGCTTAATTCCAAGAATAACCTGCTTTCAAACACCACATGCCTTTTGGAATACTGAAAATGCATTTATTTTTCAAATACGTAGAACATCTTCATGAACAACTTAGACAATGCCTTCAAAAGACAGCAAAGGAATTTGAAAATTATTTTCCCATGTTATTTTCTTAACCAAGTGAGGAGATCCACCCTAGTTATTCTAAGCATGTCAGGACATGACTTCATCTTGAAGCAATCAACAAGATTAACTTCTGCATCCATGTGACATCTTAAAGTCAGTAACAATCCATGCAAAGCTTGTATATTGCTAGATACCACATTAGGGCCCACTTCAAACCCTCCTCTTTCATCACCATGCCTAGGAAGCAAAGAAGTCTTTCTTCACATTATATTGCTAGAATAGGCTCTATTACTGCTCAGTAAAGGGATACTCCAAACTAAACAACACAGTTACAGCCAAGAAGCTCTCCTATTCAATGTTATTAGGCTACTCCAGCCCGAAGAAAGTTCCTCAAGATAAGACACACAGTTCACTGCACCTACATCATAATCAAATCCATCAAATAAAATGATATATTTATATGGACACAAGCACAATGAAGAAAGCTTGGTATGTTTTTGGTTTTCTGGACACAAACACAAGAAGTCTCTGGGAAGACTTTTCAGAGACTTTCCGGTAAAAGCATGTCCTCCTGTCACAAAGTAATTTCAACTCTGAGCCCCATGATGGGAGTGAAGTGATACCAGACTGCAGAAATGCAGAACATGCTGCACTTTCTGCTACAGCAGCACAGATTTCCCAGCACAGAGAATGACCAAGAGGTACACACAGCTCTTCCACCATCTCTCAGCAAAAATACTGCCATTGCAAAGAGATAAACAATGATTATTCTGTAGGTATTCTAATTCTCATAATGCAGTTTTCTGGTGTGTTAGCATAACCAGCATCTCTGAAGGTTCAGCTTGTCACCTTCAGCATCTGAACACTCACAAGTCCATACAGATCAAATAATTTGTTTCAGTCAGACTCTGACATATCTGGCTTTAGTCTCATTTCCCCCAGTCAGAATGACAGACAGTAAAAGTATCACATACCCGTTTTGTGCAGAGCTATTGTGCGTTTCTGAGTCATCACTGTCGCTGATGACAATTGTGTCCCCATCAGCACTGCTGGTGTGGCCATTCGCCATTCCATTGTGATGGGCTGGAGCTATGACTTCCAAAACCTTACACTGCAACCTGAAATAAAACACAGACATTTATTAATGTCAAAGGTCTTTCACTAGTACAAGGAGCCTAAAATTGCAGCAGATGTTATTTTAAGCATACATACATAACTGAACATTGTACTGTCTACTAAATAAGTAACTAAGAGCCTTGAACTGAAATACTAGGTAAAATATTAATTTCCTAAGTACCGTCTAATAAATGGACAAATTCATCTGCTTACACAGCTATCAGCTTCACTTCTCAGTGAAAAGTTGAAAACTTTTGATCTGAAAACAAATCAAGTTGCTTGTGGTTGTGAGGGTTTTTTCAGTGCTTATTTAAATAAACTAAAAAGTTAACTTAATGTGTTACTTTAAAACTAGACAACAAAACTTCTGTTATTTTCACAGCAGTCTAAGAAAAGCAGAAGATTTTCAGATCCCAAAGTATTTTTACTTGTAAGAGATAATTTTCAGCTACTGTTGATGACCTAAATAAACAAGGCTGAAATGATCATTATGCATCTAATCTTAATAATGGCCCATTTATCTGCTGACACATATTAAGGCTCCATCTGGCATGCACACAATTGACAAAACAAGTCTATTCCTTTGCTATCTTGAATGCTAGTTATAAAAGGGAGAATTAACTACATATCAAAAAGTATAATTAATCAACACTTCATGCTGGGTAACTGTACTATAGCTAACAAACTTTCATCCCTTTCTAGAATTCCATGGTTTCTATTCTTTAGCTTAACATCCAAAAGCCTTGTCTGATTCATGAAAATTAACTGCTGTAGTCAACGGACATTTGTCACATTCTACCACTAAAAGCTCAAAGCATGGGGAAAAAGAACACAAAATAATTTTCCTCTTCAAGCACTACTACTTGAAATACATAAAAATGAAGAATATATGAAGTCCTGGGCTTGAATTAGTGGTGTCACACTTAGGCTAAAATCAAACAAACTTCACTAAATCCATGACAAACAAATTCTAGATGTTCTTCTATCTGAACTGAACACTGGCAAAAAGGAAGCAACATTGAAATATTTCTTGAACACATCTTTCTGCAAGCAGACAGTACTACCCAAAACTTGCACACACTGGGAAGACTAGGGATGGGGAAGGGGGGAAGGGGAAAGAAAAGATGGTGGTAGCCAGAGAAAACTCCAAAGAATGAAAATAACATAACATTAAAATATCCTAGGTAGTATTCCTGTGACATTATCAAGGATCAGTAATGCAGCTAGACCCTGTAGCTGCTCTCTCCAACAGGAAGGGAGCTCCATGATGCTACAGCAGGTTATTAAAAAATCTGAAAATAATTTAATTTTAAAAAAAATCAAAACTATTAAAATCGTTATATACTCCTAAAGACAACAATATGACCAATGCTTATGGTATCCATGGGGACACCAGAGTTGCTTGTACACAGAGGCAGCCTGAGCCCCCTTGGACTTGCTGGCCACAGGCACACCGCCATTCCAATGCAGCCTACCTCGCTTCCAAAGCTGGCTGGTCTGGGGCTGGAAGACACGCCTTCCCAGACAGTGGAGATCAAGCTTATCAACTGTAAAGAATCTAAATAGACTGTATAAAGAACCAAGAGCATCCAAGTATAGTGGAGGTAGAACCTGGTGACTGTTCACAAAGTCAATCCAAGTCCAACAAAGCTTCTTAAGGTCTGGCCCAGCACCAGACTCTGAGTCCCCTATGAAAAGTCTACTATTAGTAACTTGGTTTTCCAATATTTAGAACATCACCTCTTTTTACTAAATAATATGGAGCTGACTGCATAACAGAATGTATATTATTAGGATTAGGATTTATTTTTCAAAATCCAACAAAGATCACCTCCTAAAAACAGACTTCCTAGTAGAACTAGTTTTATTTTGTTAGATTATAAGACATATTTCCTAGTGAGCCCAATTCAAATTAAGACACACTCAATTTCTAGCGGAAAACCAGCGGAAGCTCCCGGCACGCTCCTGCTGTTACCGCGCTCACCGCCGGGGGGCGCGGCACACGGCACAGCGCCCGCGCCACCCGGGGCGCCCGCGGACGGACAAAGAGACTGCGGCGCGCACGGCCGGGCCGCCCTCCTGCACAAAAACACTTCAGCGTTCCAGTCACCGAGCAGCTTTCCAACGTGCATTTTACCTGCTCATCCACCGAGCAGCCCCGCAATTTACGGGGCATCACATCTCCTTCTCCAAGAATGGAAATTACATATTCTATACGCTTGATTCAGTAAGCAGCAAAATCCCCAATACAGCTGCATTCCACTCCCCGCCCCCTTCCCCTTTCCCTTTATTTTTCAGCAGGAAGAATGACTAACAGATTAAGCTATCTCAGAAAGGAAGTGATACTCCATCTTCTATGCCATTCAAATCATTGCCAGAAACCTTTGGGGAAGGAATCAAGTAAAACACACATTACCTGGTGCAATGTAAGCACAATCCTGTGCAATTTAATGCTTATTAATAGACAGGAGATTAAAGACAAAAAAAAAGAGTGGTGCAAACCGTTCCTTCTGGCATTAAAGAAATAATCTATGAATTATTTTTGTAGCCTTTTTTTAGCCTGTAGTCAATTCATGGCTAATAGCACCAATTCGCTGGACTAAGTGGCAAAGACACTGTTTCTAGTACAAGTGGTCTGCTCTTCTCAATAACCTAATCATTCCCTGAGTTCACTGACTACAACTCTTATATCACAAGGCACATAAAGCAACACAGCTGAAAGCTGAAGCAATACATTTAAATTAAGCATACTACTTGAATTACTTCCTAAAAAAGATACTTCAAGATCTTTGCACAACTTAAGTCAAACCATGCTCACTATTCCCATAAAATAAGATTTTAATCTAAAAAGACAGCGGCATCAACGTACATAAATATGTACCCTAAACATCCCCATCAGTCAGGAAGCACTTTCTTCAAATTACAACAAAGATTACAGTTCCACTGAATGAATCCCAAAGGCTTTCAAAATAAACTGAGAATAGAACCATCAATAACTTGTACACAACAGTCCCAGCAACTCTAGCTCAGATGACACTACCTCAAACAATTTTGCTTACCTATTTCTGCATTACAGGCTGCTATCAACAGTGGGGTCTTCTGGCTCATTGAAAGGATGGCTTTATGCTTACAGATTATTTTTTGTTAGGCTGAGAAGCTAAGATCTTTGAGGTCTCTTATGGGAAGGGTTCCAATAAATGCTTAGCCTTATGGTTTTATCTTTATTCTTTAAAAAAAAACAAAACAACAAAGAACAACACAGGAGTTCAAAGGTTTTCAACACAAAGCCAGAGGTGGCATCACAAACTTTTTTTTTTTTTTTAATGTATCTTCTCTCTCAAATGAAAGTCTGAAAACTTCCATTGATTTCCATGAATGTTGGGTAGGGCTGGTCAGCTGCACAAGCAAAAGAATAGAACTAACTCCAGCAATCCAATGGCTAGGGATTACGGACTGTGGCACAGGACAGTTTATCAGGAAATTCAACTCATTCAGTCTCCTGCAGAAACTATTCTGGGCTGTGCTTAGGAGTTTAATACAACTAACAGAAAACCAAGGTCTGACCAAACTTTGTCACTCCCAGAACTCTAAGGAAGAACTTGCAGTCTGAAGGTATACAAAAGCAAACTGCACCTGCAGCCTCAGGCTGCTGCTCCACAAGATGCAGACATCACTTAACAGTTCCTGTCAAATGGGGAGATCTTCCTTTGCCACTCCTCTTTCCAGCCACATACATGGTGCTTGCTTTTTGCAGCTCTGGCAATCAGTTTCATTCATTGATTGTCATGAAACTGAATTCAGCTACCTGACAAAATAACTAAACAAAAGAATATACATTAAAAAAAAAAAAAAAAAAAAACAAAAAAACCCAAAAATCCCTAACCCAGTGTGAAAAGCTGAGTAAGCTTGTGTCACTTTAAGCAGCTCACTGAAGGAACAGATGAGAACTAGGGCATATGCAAGATACAAACATTGACCAGAGATAAATGCAGAGGAGGATGGAGAGCTGTCCATCTACTCGAGAGGTGGGGGAAGAGGGACTGCCATTGAAGACTGAGGCAAAGAAGATTTTGACTACATCAACCTTCTACTCATCCATTGTTACCAATTTTCCAGCACTGTTTATCAGGGGGTTACACCCTCTTTGACCTTCCTTTTCTGGTTAATGCACATGTTAAAGCCCTTCCTGTTTTTCTTTGCATCCCTTGCAAGGTTCAATTCCAGCTCTGCCTTGCTCTTCCCAGGTGACCTGTCAGTCCTATCTTCAACTCTCTGTATATTTGCTTCTTTCCCTTTAGTTTGACCATCAGGTCCCTCCTCAGCCAGGCTGCTGTGCTACTTTTCCAGCAGATGTCAGGGTGGTTGAAGCCCCCAGAAGGACAAGAGCCTGTGAGTGCAATGGTGCCTGTGGCTGAAGCAATAAGGCTCTGTCAATAGGCTCCCCTTGATCAGGGAGCCTGTAGTAGACACCAGCCACTTGCTTCCTTTTGCTGCCTTGGTGTCCGATTTTTACCCACAGGCTTTCAACCTGCTCATGGCTGTTCTTCAGAGACAACTCTTCACACTCAATCCACCTCTTGATGTAGGGGGCACCCCCTCAACCTCTCTTCCTCTGATCTCTTCTGAACAGCCTCTAGCCATTGATGGTCACAGTCCTGTCATGAGATTTGTCCCACCACATTTCAGTAATGGCAACAAGGTCATAGCTTTCTAGCAGCAGTGGTTTCCAACTCCTCCTGTTTGTTGCTCATGCTGTTGTGTGCTTTGAAGCAAAGGCACCCTCAGCTGGGCTGTCAGCTGTGTCCTAGAGGAACACAACCCTTAATTCCTTGGAGATAATTCTCTGGTGATTTCCCTTTTGGCTTATAATACCTTAGGAGTCCCTGGCTCATCTGTGTAAGACTGCGTGTTCCAACATGGCTCACACATTTCAGAGTCAGTATAATACAGATGCACTTCAGCTGGGCTACTGATTTCACCCCCAACACCAGCAAGCTGCACCCAGGCTCATCTCTGACAAACCTGGTCTTATCTATCCCCTTCCTCGTTCAAACCTAATTTTTAGCCTTCTTAATCATCCCTGCCAACTAATGGACTTTCAAACAAACCAAACCAGACAGGCAAACCCCATTTTTCTCCAGCAGGCCTCGTGCCATATAAACTGCCCCTTTATCGCAAAAGCCCTAAAGCTACATGTTGATCAAGTGGGTTCCTCCTGTTCCTTTCAGCATTCCTCCCTGCTACCAGAGGGATTCAGGAAAATACTACCTGTGCTTCTGTTCCTTCAATGTGTTGCCCTAGTGCCCTGAAGGTCTTTTTGACTGCCATAAGACTTCTCACATCAACCTTGTCACTGCCAACCTGCACAGCAACTAGAAGCAGGTAATAATCAGATAGCTCAATTACTCCAGGGAGCCTCCTGATAACATCTCTTACCCAGGTCCCAAGGAGGCAGCAGACTTGCCTGTGCAATGGGTCCGGCTGGCATATAGGGCACTCAGTTTCCCTGCAAAAGTAGTCACCTACAATCATCCTTCTTTCTTTCTTAACACCCAAAGTTATGATCCATCTGGCTGACTCACTCATTCTGGGCAAACTCCAAGATCGAACTTCATCTCCACTATTATCTGCCTGACTCTGATATTGCAGAGCCTCATACATATTCTGCAAGGGCACTTGGAAAGGAAAGGGAGGCCAGGGGGAACTGTCCTATCTCCCTGGGCAGGGACCTGTTTCCATTCACCCTCACATTTTAGGTTCTCCCCCTTCTGCCTGATGGTGACAGGGTCAGGGTTCCCCTGACTCCTGCCAAGCTGCCATCCACTGCATTTCTCTCAGAGACTGAAGGATGTGACTCCAACAGTCTCTTTTCTCTCACACTCCTTGATACTCCTTAGCCTTTTCCCTTTGTCTTTAGAATGAAAAAAACCAGAACAAATTCTTTCATTCAGCTCAGAAACTCAAAGACACATACAGAAGCTATTATGAGTTGCAGAACAGGCCAGGTATATCCATCCACTGCTGCTGGAGAAGTAGAAGAACACAATTTAAATAAAATCTGCACTCCACTATATCACAGGCCAAAACCATTACAGGATATCAACTGAAAAACCTTGACCCTGCAATTGTTGGCACTTTCGCTTCCCAGAAAACTTCTTCCCAAATGCCAAGCAGGCCTTTACATCCAACCAAGGCTGGCATTAGAGAGGCTCTGAGAGGAGAGACCACTTCTCACAGCTCCTCAATTGAGCATTCTGCACACCAGCTTTTGATCTGGCTGGTACTAATCACTCTGACAGAAGTAATAGCCTGGTACTCTGCTGTCCCCATTTCAAGTCAAAAAACCAAGATACCCAGAAGGCTCAGATGAGTTGTAAATGTGTCTCTGTATGCTTTACAATAAGCAGACAAAAACCATCCCTTGGATGGCACATGGCTTTTTCAAATGGGACAGTGGGGGAACACTGCAACACTTAGAAGCCAACTTTTAAAATAAAACCCACAATGATCAGTGAGTCAGAAGCAAATTCACTTTTTAAGTCATACAAATGAAAGCAGTTTTTCAAATGCCAAAATTTAAAAAGCACACTTTTTCTAACAGTACATAAAGTTAGTTGAGTACAGAAACCCCCAGAAGAGTAGTACAAGAAGCTGTAGTAGCAAGTGCCAAAAAGAACCAAAAAGTTATAGCATCATTCTGTTTTGCCAGCTTTTAGTAAGTTTTTAAGAAGCTAATGTCAAATAACTGCAGTCACTCATATCCTTGTCCTAACAGTTCTCATGCGCTTGAGAGTAATTAAAGAGGTAAAAGAGAGACAAGATCTGAAGGAGTAAGTGACATCTTTTATTAAGCTAACTGGTACTGTTTAAGGCACGTACAAAACAAAAGCACACAACAAGGAGACACATTTTATGCATATAACGGCTTCCTGAAGTACAGAAAGAGCTGCTGCTTTTGAGTTTTAGCGTATTCATTTGTCTGTCAAGTTATAGTTAAGGTTGTATGTTTCAAAGAAACTACTAAAAAACATGGTTTTGCTTAGGACAAGAGCATGTAAAGAACAGCTGTATCAGCTGTCTCCTACAGAATTAGGACAGTACTACACTGGTATATGCATCATTTTGACTGCCCAGCCTTTTGTTCATAACATTGTACTGATTAAAAACATTAAGTAATAAAACAAACCAAAACCTTTGCTTTTAATTTATAGTTATAAAATAGAGTGTGAGAATGAGAGCTAACAGAGACTGGCAGTGCCAATTGTTTTAACAGCTGTTCAACAGCCTATAAGAAAGGAGTTACAGGTTCTTTCCCATATATCATCATCTCATAGCTTCCACTAATCAAATACAAATATTTTTATTAGTCTACAAATTTACATTTACATCCCAAAGGATTTAAGGATAATGGAAGGTGAATTCCTTAAACATTATTTTTCCAGGCCAGTTGATTGATCCTTAAACAGCTATGCTGAGAAAAATGCATACTGTATTTGCTCTATGATTAAGTAAGCTACTCTCCAGTACTATCAGAGATGCTGTTGCACAGATATCACACTAGTTTTGATACTTTCTGGAATTCAAATTCATCTTTCAAAATAAAGCAGTAAACTTCCTTTGTATACAGGAACTTACATTTAAGCATTACCACTAAAAAACCACACAACAATTAGTAATTGTAATTTAAATAATTTAAATTCTCTGTAACTCATTAGTCTAAACATGGAAGACACTTTGTCACTTACTACCTAGTGGTCTTATTAAATAACAATTCATCCTACCACTCAAAAGACAACTACATATATATAAATAGAGAGAGATAGAGAGACAGATTAAAGTAACTTGCCGGTTGGAATAAAAAAGTTGGAAAACTAGCTATAACTTTATCTCTTGCAAGGATTATCTTCTACCATCCTAACTCCTTATCAGCTATGGTCATGACCAGCAACATGCTTCCTGTGCCCCAGTTAAGACTCATAGAGATGAAAACAGTATGCAGATCTTTTAATTGGCCTAATGCAATGGTTAATCCACTCCTAAATGAACACTCCTGAAGCACTGGGACACCAGTCAAACAATCAATGAGTTAAAAAAAGTTTGATCTGTAATGATCTGTTTCCTGCAGCCTGACAATTGTCAGCATCAGATCAGTCAAAGCCGAGAAAGGATGCTAACCTATTCAAAGCTATGATCAGATGCAGCAATCTTCCTAACAGAACATCATCTACTACTTCTGTAAGTAGGTTCATTTTTAAAAGCATTCTGGTGTTGCTTGCTCAAAGACATTAGGCAAGTATTCTTTTGCAGTGGTGTCATCTAGTGGTCAAATTCAATGAAAAAAAAGATATTACTTTCAGTATGATTTTCTTCCTTCTTACACACTGACCTTTAAGCAATCGATTTCAGTCTGTAAGTGGTTGACTTTTTAATTAAGTGCCATACTAACTGATGGACAAGGATTGGTTGTGCCTCAGCCTCCACATGGGGAAGGGAAGACATCACCATAGGTCCTACTGCTGAGCAAGTTAGGCTGTTGAAGGGCTTTTTTTTAGTGCATCTGAGGCATTAGCTGAGGTTATTATTTTCAGGTAGGCCTTCCATACCACATCATTTCAGTTTTCAGGTAACTGTCTTCAGATGTCAAGATGTCGAAAATCAATTTCATAAGTTTCAAGTATCATTAACAAAACAGTACTACAACAGCAACAAATGGACAGGTGTGGAAAATCAAAACACCAGCAAGTACATGATGGGTCTTGAACTTCCAGTTCTGAATGTCAAATATAGGAAGCAATTCTAGTAATGTGATCAACAGTTTTTCCTCTCCTTCAATAAAGTGTGAGCTAAAACATTAGCTGCTTATTTTGCATCTTAATTGACCACGGCTAACATTAAATATTGCTCTAATCCTCCCCCCAACAAAATCTCAAATAATTTCCATACCTTTTTCAACAAATTACTTTCTATAAAATGCAATGTGACATTCTAATGGATAATACTTACAGTGTCAACTGGTTTCAATTCTTTAGCAACTCAAATTTAATTTTAGATTAAGTTTTCTTTGTATTCTATAATGTTTCTGATCTATGTTTCAAATAATAATTTTGTCTTTTCAACTAGGAAAATGTTGTTACACAGTTCCTACATTTCTTTAACTGGAAATCTGAGCACCTTGAGTTTGAAAGCATAGCACAGATGCCACTTTGGAGAAAAGTCAGCCCCAGTTTGGCTAGAAGAGTCGCACACATACAAACCAAGAAAGATGGCCATTTTTAATCAATACATCACTTCAAAGGGTGCAAGAGCAAGCAGAATTATCTCCTTGTTGCTTCTAACAGATTACCAAAATGCAGCCATAATTTTTAGAGACCACCTGAACAAGCCACACGATAGGACTGGGGGGGCTTTCTCTGCAACTTGTTTCTGGTTGACAAGAGTTGTCGGAGACACCAGACATACCAAAACAAGAGGAGGACAGTATATCCCAATCTCTCCGGAGTTCCTCCTACCAGAGCTCAGTAACAAGGCAGAAGTAGCCAAATTCAAAACTGAGCAGCAGTTTTGCTTTTCTAGAAAAAGGCTAGAAACCAGAAGAGACGTAAGACCGGAAAAAGTACTGGAGCATTAGACACTGCAAAAATGGGAACACACAGGTTTCCTACCATCAAAAAACTTAACATCTACCTAGGCTCTGACCAAAGCACTTGTCCTCTCTTTACAGATCACCTGTCATTTCTTGCAGTATTATAGACAACTTCATATGCTCAAGGATAAAACCATTTACATTAAGCCAAAATGCTAAGCCTTCTAGTGTTTGGGCTCCCTACTGATTACTTTGTTCAAAATCTACAAAGCTGCAGTCTATCTTACAAGAATATTACACATGCAAAGTTAGGAGTTATAAAATATCAAAATTTAAATTGTTTGAGCAAGCCTGGTACACACGCATTATGTTGCAGGCTTGGCATTAAATGATGCACAGAACTCAGAAAACCAAACAATCCTCCTGACATCACATGTGCAAAAAAAACTTCATACATAAAAGCAGTGGAAGAATTTACACCACCACAAAACAACTGGGTTTTCATAATCTGCCAAATTCTGTTGGTCTTGTAGGACGCTATTACAACATAGATGGACTGTGATAATTTTTTCTAGAAAAGATCACAAAAATGTAGCTGCAAAAGACAAATGCGTGCAAACAGCTCTGCTGAAAAGCCGTATTATGTACAAGTAACATGAGCTGGTACACTTAATCCCCAATGTAGTACTTCAAAATACAGGTCAAAGTCAACTGTTAATTGGCAGACAAATAACTACACCTCACCTCCTCCCACTTCATATTTTTTAATTAGGTACCTCTAAGCATAAAAGTCCCTCCACATTACCACGCTATTTGCAGTGTTTCCTGGATTTAAGGAAACACTTAGTACTAGAGGTCGGAACTAGCTCTCTGCTATACCTTTGTCTAGAATTATCAGTGGCATGCAATCAGCTAAGGCAACTTTTTATTCTTTATTTTACACCAATTTATACTCATGTAGTTTAAAACATACAATCTCTAGCAGGCTATTTTTTGATGGAAATAAATGTTATTTGAAAATTTCATCTGTTGAATGGCATCCAGCCCATCTCAGAGGCTTAAGAAATTTAGCTTATATTCCATTCACGTACTGATCAGTGAAAGTAGAACATACATATCAAACAATTTTGTGTTTATCTCAACACAAGTTCAAGTAACCAAGAAGAATTAAAAACTGGTAAAAAAACTGAAGCACTCTCTTAAGGCGATATCACAACTTTACCTTTGGAAACATCTTTGGAAAGCTACGATGCACACATGCAAATATTTTAGAAAAGTAATAGAAAAAGTCACTCCTGAGGGAAAAAACTTTTAGAAGAACAGTAATTTTTTTCTGCTATTATTTTGGAAACTAACTGTTTTCTACCTCTGAAGATACTAAGGCATTTCATTGAGCAAAAGAAAAAATAACACCTGAACTATACTGACAGTTCATAATATTCGTGTTTCTAAATAAACAAATGAACTAACAAACACCTTATTATCTAAGCAAAATGACTGCAATACCAGAGGTAACCTCAGTCTAATCGTTTGACAAGTATAAAGATGAGGAAGAGAGAAAGAAACTTTGGATACAGGTTTCCCATACAGAAGGCAGTAACCCTACGGAAGTTGTTCTTGTCCTGGCTTTCCAGACTGGGACTTTACTGGTGGAAAAGAATAGAGCAGTGAAGAGACGGAAAGCTTTTCTATTAAGCACTGACCTAATGTACATAACCATATCCATTTCATTACAACTTATCTCCTGCAGTGCATTGAGATTTTTCTTCCTGGTGTACTGGAAAATTTTCCATAAATAATATCTGGATCAGCCACTACAAAAACTCACAGAACAGAATAACTGTTCTCCAATGACCATTTTGAACCAGTCCACTCCTATCACCCAACAAACACCAGACTGTGCACTAAGTATCAGGCTACCCTCAGGAGTCCCTTCTACTCTGAAGTGTAAGCTGCCACCTTCCTCTTGAAAAAAAGCAAACTAAAATGACCCTACAAACAACAAAAACCCCAGCAGCAACAGCTGAACCCACAAAGGCTTTAGCACCCATTCCACAGCCACCTCCAAGCTGAGCATGTTTTTTCATATCTTAAACCTCAATTTGGTGAAACTGTAAACTCATTTAGACAAAATATGGACCTTTTCTAGGCCTCTCCTAGAAGCTGCTTTAAAGAAAGATTCAAGCTTATTTATACTATAGAGCATATGTACCAATGATATGAGAAAGAACACATCTGAAGCTCAAAATTCTTCCAAGGTTTTAATCAAAGACGACAATAAAAACATTTGCAATAAATACACCAGTATAACAGTAAGCATAAAACTAACTCTGAGTGTGAAGAAACCCCTATGAACCTCAATTACAGATAATCAACTATTATAAACATTAGACAATTAATTCCCAAATTCACTGATATGTAATCACAATTTTTGCATTACCTAAAAAGTAGAAATTCAACATTTCTCAATTATTTTAAGCTTTCAATAGTTTGGCCATTAATTCAGAATGTTTCATCAAAACTTTTGTGTGTTTTTTTAATTCATAGCTTCCCATAATTTCTCATTAAATCTTATTCTACAAACAACCCACCTTTCCCACACTGAAAAACTGACATTCTTTTGCAAATCCACCACCCAGACTAAAAAACATACAGTGTCAAGGCCTGAGAGCACTGTTGTATCTTCACAGCTGCTTTAAAGCTAAGGGAATGTATCAAGCACAGCAACACAATCCTGCTCTTAATTAAAGTAGGGAAGTGCAGTAATACTATCACCAGCTTAAGCATGACACCTCACTTGGATGTATTTGTTTGATGAGAGTTTATTACACTGGGTTTTGGGTTCAAAAATGCACACACAAACCCCACCAACATCAAACAAAAAGAAGTGTTTATTTTTAAATATACTTACCTTGCACCATTATTTCTAAGTACTTCCACTGTTTCATCAACAAAATACCGATCCTTGACATAAGCAAAGATTTCATCACAGATCTCATGAAGTCGAGTGCGATGGGTAAGGGTGGCCAAGTAGAGAACTGGAATGATGAGTGCTTCTGGAAAACTTTGAAGATTATGTCTGGCTTTCTTCTCTGATTCCAGAGCTTCCTGATATGTGAGTCCTGGTTTACCTGTGACAGCACAGCTCCACACAAGGCTGTTGCACAGAATGGTGCGTTCAAAAAAATCACTGGAAAGGAAGAAAGGTTGGAGGGGGAAGAAAGAAAGAAAACAGTTGAGTTCTGACTAACATTTTACATTTGCTCACAGTTAATACAGCAGCAAATTGCAAGTATCTTTTACAAGTGTGAAATGCAAAAGCAGCTCTGCTCCTCTACAGTTTGTAGATATCAAGGGTTATTTGCCATTTTTCAGCCACGGCATGGTAAATTGCTATTGTACAACCAAAGTCTCCTCTCATTACAGACTGCAGTAAGAGAATCAAGACCTAGAAATGCTGCAAACAAATATTCATGTATAAGAAGACTTTTGCATAATAGTAATCACACAGAGTTAAATAGGTGTCATATCGTACTCGCATCTCCCCCATTTCCAGAAATATTTGCAAGACGAGCATCTAAAACTGTACAAACACGAAATAACTTTAAGATCACAGAAACATGTTGCAACTTGAATAAGTTCCAGATTTTGAGTGCCTTTACTCACAAATGAAAAGATGGGAGAGGCAGAGGTAAAAAATTAATGTCAAGTAGTTCTCTAAATAGTTTTTATTCCTTCACTGTTTGCATAGCTCTTACAAAAAAACACTGAAATATTTTTTCCTACAGATTCTTTTCCTCCCTTGTTCCGTTAGTAAATATTGATTCTCCTCCTTCCACACATTTCCAATTAAGGCTAAAATTGCATTGTTGTTACTGCTTTCTTACTAGCTATTATATTGGAATCAAGAACGAAGAGCTTACGTTAGTCAAAATCTGTCCATTTTTGAAGGTATCAGAAGAACAGCAATTTATTAAAACATTTTCTAAATGAAGTAGATGATGTATCTATTCACAAAGCCATGTTAAAACATAACATATATATTATGGATCCGTGATCAGACAGCAAAGCAATCTTTCAATATGCCCCAGTTCATACAATGCTTTTATTTGCCTTCACAAATATTAATGGACTAGTATTGAAAACTACTGAACACACATGACAAGGTGAGGTTTGTCTCTCAGCCCAACATAGCTATTTCAAAGCACACAGTACTTTGTCAACTGCATGCTACATTAGATACCTATACTGAAGTTTCATTTCATTCCTTTAAAAAAAAAAAAAACAGAACTAAACCAGAGTGTTCCCATTTTTAAAAGGACAGACCTGTTCAAATAATTTCTAGCAAAGAGGTTAAGAGAACTGGACAGTTCACACCGAGTTTTTTCTTGCAGTCTCCCTGCAAACCCAAGCTGGCAAACGTTCATCAGTGACACTGATGCAGATGACAGTGTTCACTGCAGATGGACAGATGAACCATAACATTTTGTAAATGAAAATGGAAATTTCAGATTTAGGACAATGAAGGGTCTTGGCTCAGATAATCCTTTCTGTATGAGCACAGATTCCTCTGAGCAAGATATGCTTCAGGAAGAACATTAGCAGCAAGAAGGGGAAAAGGACAGAAGACGAAGAGATAGATAAATTATCTGAATAATATTTAATAGCTACGAAATTTCAGATTTTTATATCATCTGCAATCGACTTAATATATTTGACAGTACATGGATAATGTGGGCCTGCTTACTCTAAAGACGAAATGGAGAAGAACAAAGGAGAATTAGATAAATTATTCTTCAATATATGAAGAACAGATGGCTGTCAGTCATTTTTTGTGCATCTTTGTTGTGTATTATACTTACTTAAAAACATTAAAGAACAGGTTAGACAAAAATCTGATTCGTGAGTTTGGTTTGGGTGTTTTTGTGAGGTGACAGAATAGATAAAGTATGATCTCTTCAGATGTTGTCCTGCCCTACATTTCAGTGTTTCTGTATAAGACTAAGTAATTTTTATGGAGGGATATTCAGTGGATAAAGGAACACTTACTTAAATCTTCATTCAGATGTGCTTCTACATATATTTTTGTCTTGCTTACCAAAGAGGCTCTTGATAATTATCTTTAGCCAGGAAACAGAAAAACACTCTAAAGAGTTACTTAAAAATGTACCAGAATATAATTCTTCAAAACTTATGAAAGCTAAAAAAAAGAAGTCAAGGAGGTATCAGAGAACAAGGGAGAGACAGAGGTTCACACTGACAGTGCCCCTTTAAGAGCTGCTGTTATTCTTTGTGAGGGGACACCAGGCAGTCACTCTATTTAAAGCAGCAGCATTATGAGAAGAAAAAAAAATTTTAAAACAACTAAAAAAATAATTTAAAAATCCCAATCAACAAACCTCTCTCTAAAAATTCCTAATCCATGATTATTACAAGTACAAAATGCTAAGATTACTTTAACTGAAACATATTTGAAGAAAACATGCTCCATTTGCATACGAGCATGTTTTGTGTATCTAGTTTCATTCTCCCTCATTTCCTCTTTTGTTTTGTGTGGATTTTTCCCCTGTGAATTTACAGGGAAGAAAAAAAAACAGTGTGAAAAAAACCCCTACGTTCCATTTTGAAAGCATTATTTAGCTATCTACCTATA
This sequence comes from Buphagus erythrorhynchus, assembly GCA_013400855.1. NCBI lineage: Eukaryota > Metazoa > Chordata > Aves > Passeriformes > Sturnidae > Buphagus > Buphagus erythrorhynchus. Next base: position 27,232 of record VZTT01007462.1, read on the forward strand.
GTGCATCAAAACCATCTGTGGCTTAGTCCGTTAACCGAGTTTCATTGCAATGTTTTAAGGATCTCACTTTAACTTGGTTTGAGAGAAAACAAAATTCCACAGTATACCACTAAGCATACTCTTTCTGTCCCTGTCTCTCTCCAGTACACATCAGTTACCACAAAATGCTTGTCAAACAGCAGACACAACAGCTACCAAACCAAGGGAATGGCAGCAGCAGCAGCGATACTCTTTCCCTTTACTTGAAGGCTAATAATGCCCGTGATCATACTCTACATTCAGCTACATTCTACATTCTGTTTCGTAACAGCAAGAGCATCTGCTGCTACATCACACCTGAAGAGTTACCTACATCTTTATCTAGGGCATTAAGGTTTCTCGGGCTTCCTTGCTGGTTCAATGTCTGTGACTCTTGACAACATGGAGGAAGAAGTTCATACAAAACACATCCACAACGTTCTCCTGCATGGTCACATCTGCATTCGAGAAGTCAAATGCAACTGCAGCACCCTGGTGATGTCCACATCAGCTCAACTACTGGAGGAGCATGGACTAAAAACTAATTTGGCTTTGTAGTTGCAATTAACACCAACTTCTCAGCTGGATGCCTCATTTCATTCAATTAGTTAGTTTTCTATGCAAGGTAAGGCTAACTGTAAAATTATCAGCAAATCATTGAGTAGTAGTTTAATGCCACTACTCAGTAGGTATTTGATAGAAGGCAGTTCATTAACAGAAATAAATTACTTGCAATCTCTGTGCTGACTGCATTTGCAATGGATGTAAAAATCAGCTTAGAAATTATGGCTGTCTTTTGCTTGAATTAACCAAATATTCCTCTTGATTTTAAAATCTACTGAATTTTTAGTGTGCTTCAAGGGCATTTATTGCAAATATTTACTTCCATTCATTTTCATAGCATATGTTAAAAAACATGTAATTTAGTGTACTACAGGAGGGTAATCAAAGAAAAGCAACTCTGCCATTCTGGTTCAGAGTTTTCCTATACTCTTGGTCTCCAGAAGTGGTCAAGAACATGCATAACAAATAATGTGCAAAACAAACAAAAAATCTATGATAAATAAATTTATTCCTTAATATTTGTAGGTTAATTATGCATTAAGCAATACATTTAAAGTGATGGGTTTCTCTCCAAGAAAACAGGAAAATTCACCTAATTTAACTAAGGGCACTTAAAAAGCCTTTTGAAAGATTTCTATTTGACTGTAACTAAGAACTCTACAGGCCAACCTGTAAAGAAGTTTCACTAAGTTTTGAAGATGAAGAAGAACTGCTCTTCCTCCCCATCTCATGTTCTAGAATGAGAAACATTCATACCACTGTGTCTATACTACTCATCATTGTATTTTTCAAACTGTCTTTTTCTTTCTGCAAAACTTCCCACACCTTAATAGTAGCTTTCTCTGCACATCTGTATCACCTATTAACTTTCACAGACAAGGTGTCAAAGACTGGTGGTAACACCCCACTGGTTCAATATGTTTTTCATGCATTCCACGTATCTCATGCACATCCGTACTTGATTTTCCTACTATGACCCCCCAGACTCTTCTTGCTGGTCTGTCCCTCTAACCTGGAATATAACCAAGCATAAAGAACATCCCAGTTCTCCCAGTTTCTGTCACTAAAGATAAATATAACTGGACATGCCCCCCCCCCCTTTTGAAAGGGTTACAAAATTATGTGATTGTATTTTGGATTAAAGAGGAAATACATTCTTAACAGGAAAGTCACTTTACAAATAATAGTCTTGCCAAATTCTTCTCCTATTAGTATAACCATTTTTTATATAAAAAAGAGTAATACCAATGTATGATTTCTAATCAACTCGACTAAAGCTGACACTAGCTTGAAAGCAGCTTTTTAACACTAAGTTTGTGCTCTGCCAAAAAACCCACCAAACAACCCAACAAAAAAACAAACACAAAACCAACCTGAGGTCTTAACTGTTAGTACTAGTTAAAAGCATTCACATAGTTGATACAGGGGGTGAATTCAGATTATCGTATATATCCGTACAGCCCTCTTGATCTAGTTGGACTCTGTAACTTTTAAATTCTCCCCTCAGAAAGTAGATTCAGAGAAGCCTGGTTTAGACAATGGTTTTCTTTCATGAAACAGCTAATACACTTTTTAAGAAGTGGGCCCTCACTATCCCTATTAATCTAATTGCCCTTACTTGGGCAAAGAAATAGATAATGCTGTTTTCAGAAGACTTTATCAATCAGCAGCCAGCAGAGACAAGGATCAGCATCTTTAAAACTGTCTAAAAGATGACCAGCCTTATGTTCTCCAGCAGATTATGCCACAACTAACAGTAACCTAAACTTACCACCCATCTGTGCCAGAACACTTTGCTAGGTAAAGAAAGTACTACATTTTCTAATCCAATGCACCAATTTTACCCAACTTAACAGAAAGAGACAGAAAACAAAAACAACAAAAGCAAACACATTACCAAAAAACACACACACACCCATACACAAAAAACAAGCATAGCAGAGTTTTCTGCAGTCTTCCCAAATACCACATTCTAAGGCCTGACCTCTCAGCTAACCACCTACTGACATTTCTAGGGATCGCCTGTGTGAACACATCTAAATTTACCCCTTAATTTGTGAACTTTGGTTAAGTAAGGAATTTGGTCTTTCATACTTCTTAATGACAGCACCTTTGCAGTATAAATAAGCCTGTCAGAATACCTGGAATAGTCACCAAACATTTTGAGAACAGACAGACATTTTTAAAACATACTTTTCATACTGAAATTTTAGTAAAACTACATGTAACTGAAACATATTTTCCCTGCAGTGTCAACAAATACATTAGAGTCATCTAATGATGTGACAATAATTGTAACCAGAAAAGCATCTTCAAGATATCAGAAGCTGGGGGAGGGGGACTTAATTCCTACAGAAACAGGAGGCTGTCACCTCTCCCTTGTTAGGTTCTTATAGGCCCTATAAGGAAAATACTCCTTACAGAACTCCCGACAACATATTCAGCACCCCTAGAGTATAGTTCAGGCATATAGTAAGGCATTACCCTTCAAAGTTACCTAATCCAGCTTCTTTAAAATTTTATTAAGTGAAGTGTATTTGAGCAACAAAAACAAGTCTAAACATGAAAAAGATTTGGGTGTGCTTTTATTTCATATGTCGCAAATGAAAAGCATTTTGGATTTAACCTCGTTAGTCTGCACATCTTTAAAAAATCATAGTTTGGATGCGGGGGCCTTTTGTAGGTGGGGATGTTGCTGGATCAGACCAGTGGCGAAAACCCGTAATTTATCAGCTTTTGAAAAACGCCTTGCTAAATACTTTGTCCATTGTTCTTACAAGCGGTGAAGTGAGTGGCTACAAGTTCGGGGCTACCCGTGCCATCCGCCTTCACCCGTTAACAGGAATTTCACCAATCCTGTTCAGCTTTGTACACGCAGAAAAAAAAAAAAGAAAGGGATGGGAAGACCGATAAAAGCCTCACTAGAAAAAAAGCTCCTAAGGGGACAGGTGCGCTCGCTGGGCTTCAGGCGGGGTTTAACCCCAGGCTGTGCCGCCCGGCCGACACGGGAGGGCTCCGGCGGCGGGACCCCTGCCCCGCCGGACAGGTGCAGCGACCCCGCGCCCGCGCCGCGCTCCCCCGCCGGCCATTTCCAACCGGATCAGCCGGCGGCTCCCCGCGGAGGCGGGGCGAGCGCGGCCCTGGGCAGCGCGGCCAG
>VZTT01007462.1:32913-69062 GCA_013400855.1 Buphagus erythrorhynchus
TCGAGCGTGTGTCACACAGGAAGACAGCGAGCTACATTATTAATTAATGGCTGAGAGGGCGCATCCTCCATTTTTGAATTATCAGCCGGAGACCTCCGGTGCGGGGGGTGGGCGCAGCCCGGCTGCCCGGTGGGAGAAGGCGGCTCTCTCGACCGGCGCTGCAGCCGGGCCGGGCTGGGCTGCGGGCGGCACAAGCACGGCGACCCTGGCACGGCGGTCACGGCTCGGCGGGGCGGCCGAGCCTGCGGCGTGCGGTGCTGCCCGCCCGCGCCTCCGCCAGCGGCGTCAGCAGCCGGTGCCGAGGGGCCGCCGAGCAGCTGTGAGCCCGCCGGCCCCGGCGAGACCCACCGCTCGGCCCGGAGCCACCCCTCTCTGCCCTTCGTACCTGCCCTGCGAGCGGGGCTCCTGCGGGGCTGATCCCCAGCGGGTCTCGGCGTTTGACAGTGCAGGGCCGGGCACGTCGCTCTCTCAGTTACAGCCCCCGAGCTGTAGTGCTATCGGCGCGTGCGGGGGCGTACGGGTGTATTTTGCAGAAAGTGCGATTGTATATAATTAAGATGAGCATGAGGGTTGTACGTGGGCCCCCTAACATTGCTTTTCCTTTCAGTTCACCGAAAATGTCATTAAATGGTGTCATTAGTGTATTCATTTCGCACCACTTTTTTTTTTTTTTTAAACGCTAATGCATTTACAGTGTCATTGGTAATTAAAACTGGAGTATTAAATTAATTGTGTTCCTAAAGGTGCTAGCCAGGTTGGAAGACAAAAACCACAGAAAGTCCACATCCATTGTAATTCATCACAACTAAGTGCAATGTTTATATAAAAAAATCTACAGAATAACTGTAGAATGTCCTTAGAACTATTGAGGTGATTAACACCTGAAGGCTGATACCTAAATAATTCAACAACTGAAAATGCCGTTCCTGCAAATAAAGGTCCCGTGTTGTTTCCTGCACCTGTACATGGTTTGCTTTCTTCTGCAAGTAAAGGCAGCAATCGGCACTGCTGTAGCATGTGTGACTAAAACCTAACAGAATGTGTACATAGAATCCATTAACTATTTTTAAAAGATCAAGTTTTAGTCAAAAGCACTGAGAAATGTTAATGTTCACTTTCTCACATCAAGTTTACAAAACTTGAACTGCAAACCATGTTAACTCCTGAGTTCTATTAGTTTATTTTCATTCACCAGCTGGCTTCCCTTTCAGTTTTTAATTTCTTTCTAGCAAAGGGCACAAATGCTACTTAAATTAATGCACGTATATCTAACATCTGGTCATTTTTAGTCTACTTTGCCTCAAAACTGTATAGTACGCCATGCTTATGACATTTAGTGTTGCCAGCTCTTAGGGTTGCAGCGATTTTGCAACACTTAGCTTTGTTTTAAGCTCTTCAGCAGATGCAATTAAATTGGCACCTCAGGTCACCTTAAAAATAATGTTTCTAAATCTCAAGTTTGAGAGAAATGCTGGAACATGCAGCCCCAAAAGGCTTGTGAATTAGAAGGGAAAGAAAAGCTTTGAGTTTCAAATTTTTGTAAATCCTGTTATTTTTAAGCCAGTATCATGATGTTTGGGAACCTGGCTGCTTTTTTCATGCTTGTATTGTCAGCACAGCATTATTTTAGTACTAGTTGGTATCCATGAAAAATGCATGAGCTGATAGAACTGTGACATCAAAAGCAAATTCCCTTTTCCTCTTTGCTCTCTCTTGTCCTCTTTTCTTCTCACCTTTTCCTCCTTGCGTTCTTCCCCCCTCATTATTCCGTCGGTGATTTCCCAGTGAACAGATCCTCACTGAGTAATAGGGTTGCACTGTGTTTTCATGTTCTTGGGACAGAGAGGAGCAGTTCATTTAGATTTCACCTTTGTTCTTTAAAATCTACAAATCCAGGCTCTGGTTCTTCTTCCATTAAGGTCAGCAGGACCTAGAACAAGTTTTTATGATACCAGCTAAATGTCTACTAAGTGGGCATTAAGAAATCAACATAAAATAATTCTGAAACATCAGAAAAAGCTTACTTTTCTTCCACAGGAATATTTCTTTTATTTTAACACTGTGTTTAATTTTTACAATAATTTGGGACTTATTTACAAATTACTGAAAGTAGTTTTAATTCAAGATGCAGGAATGGGATGATTGGTAACATTCAGTGGGGTTGTTGATGTGGATTTTACCACAAAACAGCAAAAATGAAGCTGCTTTCGTTTTAGAAGATGACTTATACACTAACAGATATATTAAACATAGTTCCCTAGGCAGGGAGATTGCAGTTCTCATTCACAGAACTTTAAATGTAGTTGTATTTGGAACATAAAATCTTATAAAACACTTGGTCTCTGTGCTTTACAAGGGTAGAACAATTTCCTAGGGATAGAGTCAACCTAGGCTTGGGGCAGCCTCCCCCATCCCTCCCCAGCTGCTCCTTCAAAGCTCTCCACAATCTGAAAATGTTATATTTCTTTTCACTGTATCCTTCCAGTATTACAGATTAATTTCCTTATCCTATTTCTTCCCCTCTTTAAACTACCAAGAACTGCTTTACACAAAGATGCTCCAAAATTTTTATTCAACTATGTCCATTACAAAATAATTCCATATATGACTGTTGTTATTCTGGAAAAAGTAGAGCACATGCAATATTTTACTAAAGGATTGTCACTTTAAAAATCACACTTAAATTTATGTTAGAATAACTAATATTTGTCCAAATCATATACTTGGAACAGCACAAAAGGAGAATTTTTACTCAGTTTTACCTATATCATCATGCAACTGGGAGAGTATTTTGTTCTTTTTATTTTTTCCCCAAAGTTGCCACTTTGTTCTCTCAAGGTTTTGCTGAAGTTAGAGAAAAAGATAATTGGATTTCTTCATAAAGAGCATCCTTGGACCTTGAATGGTATGCTAACTTCTCAACTCCAATTTTTGTAAAAAAAACATATGGTTGAAGAGATAAATGTGCAAATGTGTAAATGATAGATTGCTAGTGAGTTGCTCTGTCAAATGACATGATACCAATGACGCCTACCTTTTTCCCAGTTCACTGGCTTATATATAAAGGGAGAAGTGTAATGTATATGCAAGCATTGACTCATTTTAATGCACTGAGTAGATTTTGGGGGACTAGTGTCATCCCTCTCCATTCCAAATGCTGTTTTGAAAATCCTTAATTTCTGTAATGTAAACATTAACCATAGATCGCTTTTTTAAAGCTTAGGGGACCCAGCAAAATATTTCTCCAGTTAAGCATTTTATAACTTACTGATACAGCTTTTTTCACCTTTTGCCCTTTCTCTGTCACCTTGCTAAGTCAATTCACTCTTTTGATCATATATCTTTATTTAGACTTTAAACTGTGTGAGCAAAGACAATGTGCTAGTTTTATCAATCCACTCCAGCTGTGGGTAACAGTAACATTTGGTCTATTGTCTTTTACTGGCTATAAAGCACTATGTTCAGTGTTTAATAACATACTCACTTATAAATAACATTCTTCAGTCAAAAAAGAAACCACGGAAGAAGTACACATGATTTTTCACAACACATTTAATCTTTCTTTCATTCTGGTGCAGTTATATTTCAACATGCTTTTAAAGTAGTTCTGCAATCGCAAGAACAGGAGGTTCCTTATTCTGCAGCTGCTGGATGCATTCATTACTTTGTTGCTTTCACAAGTCACAAATAAAGATAAAGAATCAATCCCTATTGACAGTGAATTTTTGGTGTGGTCACAATTTTTGGTAGTTTCTTAATAACCTTAAGACAGGCATTCCACAGTTGCAAATGCTGGCATAATAGTTGGGTCTGTTGCTATCACACAGGGCAGTAAGTCATGGCCAGAGTCTGCTTCGGCTCTTATTGAGCTTAAAGAACACCAGTACAGCAGAGCACATCCCTCGACAAAGCCCTCAGGGAGCACTGGAGTGTTTCTTATATCATTGGATTCATTCTGTGGAAAGGCATTCCACATTCTTCATTTTTTTTTCACAGTTTAATAAGATTTAGACATGTGGTTCTCACTGCTTTTAACAGACATTGCATATTTAGTATCTGTGCAACTCTAGAAATGAAGAGATTAGTTCCTTTAAAGTTTAATCATATCCTACTTTTTCTCTATCAGGAACTACTATTAAAGGTATTTAAGCTGATAACTTTATACTAGTGGGGAGGAACTCTGACCTTATCTACTTTACAGCAATGACCATGTATGATTGGCCTCTAACCTGGTTACAAAATGATAAAATGATGTTGTGAAACCACTATTCATTTCCTAATAGTGTCTCTGAAACCAGCTTTAACTTTGAGAGGATTGCTACTGCATTTTCTCTTTTACAGTTGTAGTGCACAGGATACAGAGTATTGACACTACTGTAATTTTCTTACACTACAGTATGCTGAATTTCTTTTGCTAACTAATATTTTGAATAAATGATGGCTGATTAAGGATTTTGAATTAATTAATTAATAAATGATGGGCAGATTTGCTATTTTTTTCTACATGTGCACATTGTCACTGCTGGAGCAATGTATGGCGTTTTACAATAGACTTAAATATCCTGCATCAGCCTGCTTGAAACCTGGATCTGTATCATTAAGATATTCTTTGCACAGTCAAATTTAAGATTGGAAACTCTCCGGCTGCATAATACTAACCTACCATTTACTAAGTTTGCATTAATCTTATTTGAATTGCTTGCGTTGAACACCTCTGTCTAGTCGATAAGTAGAACAAATAGTTTCAAGGATGTTGCTTTATGATTTTATTATATGATTATAAAGTCCCAACTTTGTTTGTTTGGTTGGTTGATTTTGGTTTTTGTGTTTGGTTTTTTTTTTTTTTTTCACTAATACTGAGATTAGACAAACCTGCTTGCACATTGAAATGATCCCATGCAGTACAATTTCTGTTGAGGGGCACATGAAGAGAAGTTGACCCAGTAGCTGATCCGGGTTATTTAGTCAAAGTTTACAGTGATGAGTCAATCTGAAGCATATACATCTGCTCAATCAAATACAGACCGTGCTGGATTTTCTTTGAGTCCTTCATTTGCCAAATGTGATGACTCACAATTGTGACTGGTATTCTGACTTATCCCTTTAATATGAGACTCCTTTGGCCTCCACCTTAAGTTCTTCTGTCCTGCTACTTATCTCTAACAGAAGACCTTAAAAGCTAAGGCAAAGAGATTAACTATCTAGGCACTCTTCTGATGGTAGATCCCAGATAAGAGCAGAATTGGAAGAAGAGAGTAGCTGGCTGATAAAGATTCTGGATATCTCCCCACTTGACAACACATGGGTGAATCATGGTGTTGACAGGTGGAACAGCCCCACCACGATGCTTCTACTCATGCTCAGACCACTTCAGCCAAGGTAGACGAGGGCTGGAGTAAACTGGTAGCTTGCTCTGCGTACAAAGCAAGCTTCAGTTTTGATTTCATGCTTTTACAGGATGCTCCAAGTCTGCTGAGTCCTACATCTGGAGGGGAACCAATCATAGTGCATCACAGCCACAGAATGTAGTCCTTAGGGGAATGCTATACTCCAGGGAAATCCTCTGGAAGGAGAGCTCCTCAGGCTGAAGCTCAAATGATCATTCTCCCTTCTCCCACAGATCTAGCGACAGACATGTTTTGGGTGGACACCACTGTCCACAATACCCATGCTGGGGCCTCACACCCAAGGGAAAATGAGATACTGACAGAATTTCTACATTTCTTAAAAGTCAGGCACTCGTAAATATGTCTGTTTTATATAAAGCATGCATAGTAGAGCAGAACTAAAGGAAACAAACTTTAAAGGTGGTAAATCCAGTGCGTACTTTAGTCTTTGGAAGACTTAGGACAGCTGGGAAGTTATTTGGATAGTTACCATACAATTTCTAAGCATTCATGGCAAGGAGGAAAATGTAAACCTTTTTGTTACCAGTACCAATTTAGTGCACAATTGATAGAATGAAATTGCTAGTTACAGAAACTTACAAATTAAGAACCAACAATTATTTTAGTTGTAATTTCCAGTGATCCAATAAGTTCTTAGACAAAAAAGCAAAGGCAAGGGCAATCCTAAGACTACCTTCACACATGGAATTTATAGATTACAGTGTGGACACAGATATAAAATTGCAAAAATGCTTATATCCACATAGTTTATTGTTCTATAGGAACACTTTCTAGTGATTCAATGTATCATTATAAATCTCTAAATGTACCCATGTTTACGGTTGAATTGGCATAAATATCTCAGCCCAAAATACATTTTAAAAGTTTGCATCCTTGTTGTAATTACAGAATGTTGTAAAACATTGCATGTAAACCCAGATTTACAGGGACAGGAACACTTAAACCAGCATACCAACCATTGTGTTGCCCCCAGAAATCAGATAGTTACTTTTAACTGCAAGCTTCCTTTAGTACAAAAAGAAAGTAATCTACAGCTCTTCCTAGTCCTTATTGGATGCAATGGATAAGACCCCTCCTTAAAAATAGCTTTCCGTTACACTCTGTACCGCTGACTCATTTGAGGTACAGTGAAATAAATGCAACTGATAATGAGAAAAAGGAGAAAATGTGCAAGGTATTTCTTTTACACCTTATTCCGGTAAGTATCCCCACTGAAGTCAGTACCAAGAAGAAAGGTTTAAAAGGTCAGATCAAGTTTGAAAATGCCCATGCCTTCCCATTACTGCCATGAATTGCCTTGATTTTTATTTTCTAATGTTTGTGAGTGGATGTGTTGTGCCCCTGTGACAAAAGTGAAATTCAGTGAGAGAATTTCCTGCTTCACGGATAGGTTTTTAACCATGCAAGGCATATGCATGACCTCAATTCTCCATTTCTTGCCTGTTGTGCAACTAAGAGTTTAGCAGCAAAAGGAGTTACAACCTCAGCATTATCTAATACTTGTGCATATTGCATGCGCACATGCTTGGATAAAAATGTTTAGCAGCTGACACAAGTTGAAATAAAACACTTCCTCCCCCCCCGCCTCCAGTAATAATTCTTTCACACCATCTAAAAGAACCTCCTTGGCAGGAGGACAGTTTGTCCAAAACTCAGGAGGAGGAAAGGGAAAGGTATGCCAGGAAACACAGCTCATGTCTGTGCTGATGGTGGGATTCTCAGTGAGTTCCACAACAGTCCATGAGTACAGCCCATCTCTGAGTCCAACAGATATGGATTCTTCTCTACATTCATGTAAAACCTGGTTACAAAATGCGGTGACTTTCCAAACAGCTTTGCAGAACCAAATAGAAGCAGTGTTCTTCATCTGATGAAGCTCAGTCTGACTGTATGAATGAGGAAATGCTGCCAGAGGAGTTTTATTCACTGCCATTAATTTGTTTCTGTTAGGCTGACATTGCCACCCTGGTGGGCACCACTTTGCAGGCTGGCCTGTCAGTGGGATTTGGATGGATTTTGGCAGTAACAGTGGGATCTGGAAGAAAAACACTTTAGGAAACTACACATTCAGTGCCTAAACCATGAGCAGTTCAGTGACAGGGGTCTCTAGTGGGCCATGACATCCACATGGGGGGGCTGTGGTGGGCCATGACAGCCATACAGGGGAAGACCCTCACAGCTGCCCATTAGGGTTGGCCTCGTCGCAGATGGAGTGTCCACCTGCTCTGGATGAGGAGGATAGTTAAAGCTTAACCAGAGCAGGCTGAGGAGTAGGGACAGCCCTTGCAGGGGAGTGCAGGGGCTGGAAGCAGCCATTGCCCAGGCCTGCTGCCTGAGGAGGCAGCAGCTGCCATGTGAAGTCCATCACCTTGGCCTCTCCACACGCCTGTCCGGCACATCTCCAAACACGGGCCAGGAGCCTGGGCAGCGCTGGGGCTGCTGCACCACCAGCACACCATGGAGCAGGACACCACCTGCTCCAGGCAGGCCTATGGCCCTCCCCACCTTTTAGGCCTTTGCCAAAATTGGGTAGGAAGTGTCTCTTGGCTCCAAGCCAGGGAAAGCTTTGAAGCCAGTGGGTTATGGGTTTGGCCACCCCTTTAGCCGACAGTGTAGGAAACAGCGCTGGGTTCAGCACTGTAAGCTGTGCTGCTCCTCCTGCACCAGCCGGATCACGTCCAGTGCAGCATCGGTGCGTGGTATGTATAAAACCTCACGGAAATTGAGAGGTTCTTCTGCTGGGAGTCATAAAATGTAATCAGTTCCAGTGGGGGTCAAACAACAAAATACTCCTGGGAATAATTTGGACTTTGTTTCTTCAGTTAAACCAGAATGAATCTACTAGTGATTCATATTTCAATGGTGTATAGACCTTGTGCATGTGACCATCCTTTGTTCTAAAATTAAGTCTGTCCCTTCTCTCTCTTTATTTTGTAAACTATCAGTTCATAAGGATTTAGGGAAAGATAAAAGCTCCTGTAAATTGTTATGGTTTCACAGTGTTAGGGAATGCAGAACAGAACTTTCCTGATTTTTTTTAACACATTCTACTCCTAAATCCTACTCTTAGATGTATCATAAGCTTTGCATGCAGACCAGACCATGAACTAGTTTAACTAGAGTTATTTTGGCATCAGTTTAGTAGCTGTGCTGTGAACTGTCAGGTGGTCACATTGAGAAACAAGGTGTAAATACTACATTAGCACATTAACACAGAGTTTTAAAGGTATTTAGTTAAGTAGGAGTAAAAAGGGGTCTAGATGAGCCAGTGAAAGCTTTGTGCATAGACTAGTTCTTCCTTTTGTCTGGATTTTGCTTGTGTAGGAACTTTGCTTAATTCTGTATCAGATGACTGGTGTAAGTATATGCTTGTCCCACCAAAGGGAGATTTGCCTTGAAGTATCTGAAATATATGTCCTAGTTTGCCTCCCTCCTACAGTAGTAGTAAAGATAAAAATCCATCTCTGTCAGCTGACTTACATGCTGTTTCCTTTACACCTAAGTGTAATATATTAATTCCTTTGACAATCAACAACTATGTATTTCAAGAGAGAATTATTTTCCGCTAGATGAGTATATTCTAAAGCCTTTTCAAAATGTCTGCAAGGGGAAAAGCTTGTTAGTGTGTTTGAACTTCTAAAGAAATTGAATGAAGAGTAAGATGAAAAAAGTATTCAAAAGGGTGGAATGTTACCCACATAAGTTTAATCATACTAAAATTACCCTTGTGTTCATTATGAAACCTGATTTTTTTTTCCTAGTAAAAATAATATGGATGAGTAAGATCTGCATTTTTTCTGAAGGAATATGGGCAGAAAATCTTTAAAGATTCAGTGGTGCTCAATATGTCAAAACACTGGAGCAGCTGTAAGATCAGAACCCAAAGGCCAATAAGCAAGGATGCAGCACCCAGGAAGGTGATTAAGGTAAAATAAAAGGTGCTTATATGGGTTCCATTGTAGTTGCTATTTAAGTAATCCTATCTGAACTTCACCACTGTACAAAAAAAAAATAATCAAGTCTTGCAGGTTACTTGTGCTTATGCAACATGAAAACAAAATCTATCAGTTGAGCCAGGTCTTTGGCACTACTCCAATAGTTCAAAACAGGTCTAGAGCCAGCTTAACTGCCCCAACCATAAGTATTTTCACTTCTCTAGAAACAGCTCTGCTAGGCATAGGTCTGCTGAGACAGTGTACACTTCTCTACTTCTGAACTCTGACTCCCAGAACATAGACAAAGAAACAAAAGGCATGGGAAGCATGGACCTACTCTGCAGTGCATCTCTGCCTCCAGAATGCTCCCCCTCGGCTAGGAACAGCTGATTAATTCTTTAAACAACAAAACAAACTCCAAGATAATTAAACAAAATGTTTGTCGTAACCTCTTTTTTTTTTTTTTTTAAATTTTTAAATTCTTCCTCTTTGGAGATAGGCTAGAATAAGCATTAAGAAACTATTTAATGTCAGCTGATAGGGTTTGGGCATGTTTACTTCTCCTTGGTCTTTAGTGAATCATCCAAGGTATCATTTTAGAATTCCTGTTGGTTGTTTTATAAAAACATGCTCTCAAACTTCTGTCTGATGAGGAAGTAATGACAATTTGGAGTAATAAAAAGGAGTCAACATGTTACAATGTTGAAAACTGTTAATAATTAACATCAAAAAGTTTTAATCTGTTGATAGTCATCTACTTGATTTATACATCTGGCTGCCCTACTCTCTTCTTCCAGGTTAACTGGAGTCTGCTCTGAGCTATATGTCTTTGTACAGTAGTTACTAAATGGAGGTAGCAGCTCTCCAAAGCAAGAGGTTTAATCATTGCTGAAGGCCTGAGCAAGAAGTAGTCCAGGCAGTACATGTGATTTTCCCAGGCTGATGCGAATGAATTAAGAGCAAAGACACTGCCTCTAGGAGCAAAAAAACCCACCAGCCCCAAAACAAAACAGAACAAAAACTCCAACCCTCTGTCTAGCAGTTGCCTAGAGCAAGGGGATGGAAATTTTGGTTTTGTGTTCTTGCTGCCTAGAGTGATGTAAAACCTTTGCCCTTTTATAACTAGCAACAAATCCTGGGGCTGGCTGGGTATTACACTGTGTGAGAAGGAAGAAGAAAGACGAAAGAAAAGAGAGAAAGAGTCATTTGGGGCACTGAATGGACCTGAGTACCAAGCACAGGGTTTGAGAAGAAGAAATTTCTTACCATCTGTTTATTTAAAAAGGGATATTAAGGGATAATTAAGGGATAGAGTTCATACTGCCCCATTATCCTCCTGATAGCCATATTAATTCAAACTTTCTAATAATAACTTCGTATGCCAAGAAGAAAATGTTATTTTTCCTTTTATGACAATCAGATGTTTAGTGGGAGGAACGCTCAATGTGCATCTGAGAGATAGGTGATGCCAGTTATGAGAAAAAGAGGACTTCACAACCTCAAACTGAACCTGTTTGGTTGCCAGTACAGTAAGCAGCCTGAACAGTGCAGGGATAGGATTATAGTAATTTAAAGTGTAGTAGGTAACACGCAAAACCCCTTATCTAGAGACACCATAAACCTGTATGGCTTGCTTAGCAAAATGAAATGATGGCCAGTGCTCTCCAGACTCAGGCTTGTCTCTTTCAAGGTTTGACGGAGAAGGGAGCAGACCAAGGACACCTGAGAAAGATGCTGATTTCAGCCTGTTTAAAGCTGCTTCCCTGGGGTAAATGATCACATTCTGTCCTCTTTTTCTGCAGGTGCATGAAACCCTGGGTCGAAGAAAGATTTTAATCCATATCCTATTTTGGAAGGTTAGGTAATGACAGGGATGAACACGTGACAACCAAAAAATTAAAAGGCAACACAGGTACCTGTTTGAAATTACTCTTTTCATCATTTCAACATTCACCCTCTAATTTGCTCCATCTCCTTATCACTTCATGTGAACCTTGTCTCAGAAAAAGATAAGAAAAATGTTATGCACCACATGGTTCAGATGACTCCCTATTCTGACACTTTGCAAAGAAAGTGGTGCATAGATGTTATCTGTACAAAGTGAACTTCACCTTGCCTTTCACCACCCGATTTCAAAAATAATATAACATTTCTGTTAATGTCACCCTTTTCAGCTTGGTTTTTGTTTTGGTTTGTTTTTTCTTTTAAATCTCTGAACTTGTTACAGTTGCCTAGAACTTATAGTTCCAGAATAGTTTAGATCATGAGGAAAAATCAATTATTAATGTTACTTTAACTACATCCTTATCAATCAGAAGCAGTTTTGCATTGAACTGTCATATCCAGCTTTACAGCAGTAGTGTACATCAAAAGTTAGCTTGCTCTGATGTTATAAAAAGTTTTTGTGGGAGAAAGAAGTCACAATTCCATGGGATATTTATAGTATTTAAGAATGCTTTTAAGTCACTTGTAATGGCAGATGCCATTGGGTACTCTGTCATAAGTGGTTTCCTTATTCATAACAAGCAATGCATATTGTAGTACATTTCAAACCAGGCCCACATTAAACTTTGTAGAAAAAATAAAGACCATGTCTGTATTACTGTATGAATTCCATTTGGATCTTGTTAATGCCATGTTGTGTTTTTTGTTTTGAATACAGCTCTTAAGTGAGGTTTTTAGCCATCAATTTGATTGTGTGGACTTCATGATGGATTTCACTGGCTTACATCTAAATCTTCAACATAGGTATCAATACCACAGGTTAAATGGTGTTACCATCAGGTAGATAATGGGCTTGTTACAAGAGAACTAACCTTGAATGGCTTGGGCAACAGGCCTGCAGAGTAAGAGTCTGTTCTTCCCCAGTGCTGGCTCCCTTCTCCCTTCCACAGGAGCCTATCTCCACCTATCTCTACTACACAGCCTCTCCCCAGGAGTGCATTCTCTTCCCCAGGGTATGCAGCTGTGGATTGCTGCCCCTGCAAGCATTGAGAGGGCTACAGTGCATCCTGGCTTGGATTAGAAAAGCAAGAGGGACTTGGAGGACCACTGGGAACCCAGAAGGGCTGGGATACTAGTTCTGGAATCTAAACAAGCTCCAGTCACTGGTCCAGAAGGATCCCAGTCATGGAGTTAGCAGTTGTCAATGTGCTGGAAAGACAACGTTACAAATTACTAACCAGTAAGTAGTAGGATCAATTCACAACACCATAAATCTTCCTGGAACAGGAGCAGGCCACATTCTAACAAAAATTGCCAAATTTGGTAAGATTTGACGTTTCGTTCTGGCTTCTCCAGATTAGAAAGCGCCACTCCCTTGGAAATGACAGTGGCTTCTCACACAGTATATGTGAGGCTCCTAGCTCTACTACAAGACTTTTCACCTTCTTTCACACAACACATTTCTGTCCTATATGCACCAGTCCCACTTGCTATCTCCAGCCTTACTTTTGCTCCAGCCCTGATCCCTTCCAACTTCTGCTACTCACCATCCCATCACATAATCATCCCTTTAAATACGTCTGGTCAGTAGCCAGCTTTTCTTCTAGAATGTCTATGGTCATTGATTATTCTAAATTACACTGTAATTGGCAAGTAACAAGTGATTTCACAGCTGTTTAAAAACTTCCAAGAAAATACATTTGCAACTTCAGGGGCATGTAGATAGAACTATTTACAGTCATTGTTAAATAGGTTAAAAATAGGTCAGTCTTCTTTCATTTCTACTCTTTCCTCAGCCATTTAACATCACATGTGAGGATTTTAATTTTGTTACACAGCTCCCTTAATCAGTAGTTCTCCCTCATCTCATAACAATCAGAGTCTGGACTGGGAGCTTCTTACATGTTAAGGCCTCTAGTCCAAACTCCATCTTAAGCACTGTTGGTATGATCCACACTAGGAAGATGTAGTTCTGCTGATTTCTGAGAGGTTTTTTCCTTTTTGTTGTTTTTTTTTTTGTTTTTTTTTTTAATACATTTATGTAGAACTAAGCAGATAAGACTCTGTGTGGTGTGCCTCAACATGCCACTTGAGTCACTCTGGCTTCATCAAAGCACTGAACTGACACTGTCTTAGTTTACAGTTCTACTTGTTGCTGCTGAGTCCTTCCTACTGCAATCATTCCACAGCCTCATAACTCAACAACCTGTCCTTTTTCCTGTCAACACAGCTTTTCTCTAAACAATGCTGTTAACCAAACAAATACCTTCAAAGAGGATGAGACTGCTATTGCTTTTTTAAAAAGTCAGTCATCTGCTGAGGTGATGAGAATTTGGGGAATTCTGTGTTATAAATACGTGGATGTTTACAGTACATGTATGGCTTACTTGTAGACAGAGTCACCACTCAGGAGACCTCAGCATATAGACAGAAATATAAATAGGTGATGTTTAGTTCTGTTCTAGTGAATTGCGTACCAGACACAGAGACTGGAGGTCCTGAGGATTATTTTTGAACAGTCAGGTGTTTGAATTCTACACCATTTTAAATGCTCCAGATGAAGCAGGGGCTGGAAAAGGAAGATTCTTGTGGCAAAGAGAACCTTTATATTGCTGCTAGCCTACAGTTTTCTCTTATTGCCTTTGATTATTCTTGAATTGTACATTAGGTATGGCTTATTCAGGTATTTCTCAAGGGCAATGAGTGTTTTGTTTCAGCAAAGTGTAAAGGTTACCAAAAGAGTGACTCCTAGAAAGTAACAATAAAGTACAGAAATGTAGATTTCATTTACAGGAAATTATTTTTAAGATGTATCATCACTCAGAGAATAGACCTAGGTTGGTATAAGCTAGTTATTAATGGCTTTCTGATGTTAGGCACGGTATAGATGTGAATGTGATTAAATTAGCAGGAATTCTGCCACTCTTTGGTGACAATGACCTTGAGTCCTGAACTGAAAAACAGGAACATCTTAGCAAGAGAGTAGCTATTCTGAATAACTGAAGTAAAATATTAGAAAATTTCAGGATAAACAGAAAGAGCAGACCTCAGCATGAGTAATTAAAAAGAACTACAGTTGTCAAGATCTAATTTTTGTGCAAAAACTGAGCTTAAAAAAATCCTTAATGTCAGTTACCATTTTCAGTTTTCTGATCACCTTATTTCTAGGTGATGGCATGATTAACATCTAACTATGGAGGCAGCTCAAATTTCTTTTAATACTGCTTTACTGTTAGCAATACTATCAGCCCTAGCAGAATCTCTAAACCTAGTTTTCAGCCTATTAGTACAGGAATCATTTGTTTTTCAACTGTTACTTTGAAACATATTGATTTTTCAGCCTACACATGCTTTTACTTGTTTGTGATCTTATCTTACCCAAATTTCAGAACCA
Source organism: Buphagus erythrorhynchus (assembly GCA_013400855.1). Classification (NCBI taxonomy): domain Eukaryota; kingdom Metazoa; phylum Chordata; class Aves; order Passeriformes; family Sturnidae; genus Buphagus; species Buphagus erythrorhynchus. The sequence goes on from VZTT01007462.1 coordinate 47,595, forward strand.
CACAATTCACTGCTAAGATAAAGAATGCAAAATTATTCACCCAGCTTGGCTTCAGACAAACAAATGGAAATCAACACAAACAGAGTTGTATCCAAGCATTATTTGCCTGAGTTCTTAATATTTCAATACTTTGTGGAAAAAGCAAGTTGGGTAACAAGCTGTTTTGACTTCACTTCCAGTACACTTTCTGGTTTCTCTAGTCTCCAAAGCCAAGAATCCAGTCTAAAGATGCCACAAAGCTTCAGCATGCTTAAGGCAAGATGATGCCGTGTTCATTTTCCATCTTTGTTGCTATACTTCAGAATAAAATAAAAGTTTTTCTGTAGTGTATAAAATAAAAGCAGTCTAAGATGTTACCTAAATCCTCTACACTTACTTTATATGTGATTTATGCTTAGAGGAAAGAACCTTGAGTTGGAACTGGTTACATTTGCGTTTTCTGCTGAAACAAGTTCTGAGCTTGAAACATGTCATTGGAAGCATGCTACTTTGACAACTTTTCTGCAATCAGAGCTGAAGCCAGTCTCCCCAAAATGGGGCAGCACACTCACCAGGTCTCCAACCTGCTGGTAAATGGCCTGTGCATAGAGCATCCAGATCATCCCTCTCAGTATCAGCTGACACAACTTCCTCAAAGAACAATTGTGATTTTTCTAGGAAAAACTCATGCCTTGCAAGTGTCCATATCAGCATGAGACTGTTGCTCCACCGTTATGTAGGAAACAGGATCAGCTTTTTAGAGAGCTGTTTTTGACTGCTCTGGGTTATTGAACTGCAGCTTGAAAGCCAATCTCCCTCAGCCCCAGAAACATCCTGAGAGTCTGCAAGCCTGAACTGTGGCCCTGTGAAGGACTGCACTTTCTAGCTAAATAAAATCTTTTTGATTCGTTGTCTTCATTTTGTAGTAACTTGTTTTTCTGCATCAGTACCAGGAAGGACAGGACCTGACTTTCTGAAAAACTTTTTTTGTCCCCAGCAGGCCTTGGTACTCCTTGCCCATGTTACACAAAGCTGGCCTACCCTACATGTGACAATTGTCTGGCAAGATCTACCACCACCTTTCTTTACAGACAGGGCTACTCTTTATATGCCAACTGAATGGAAAGTGTTTATCAATTCCTGTTTTCTTTTAATTTCCTCTGCACAGATCTGGAGAGCGCCTACCTATAAATACTTGCTTATAGGGTACTTGGGAAACTACTGTCTTCTGCAGGGATCATGTTTTCAAGTCATATTTTGCCATGGAAACAGAGGGATAATAAAGGAACCTGAATTTCATTTTTCTGCATCAGCATCTAAGTCATTCATTCATTTGACCAGGTGGAAAAGCCTCATCACAAAATAAAGGCTGCAGTCTAAAGTGATGGCTTCAGAGAAAGCAGGATCTCAAAGCTAAAGGGCTCACAGTGTAATGGAGATAAGCAACCCTTTCCAAATCAAAATAAGTAGTGTAGTGATAGTCACCAAATAGGATATGCAAATTTTCAAGTCTCACTATAAAAACTTTTTCAGTCAATTCTGAATGTGTTTCAGACTGGTCTATGAATCAAAAGAAATGTATTAAAACAGAGACTAGACTGTGTGACTGAATTCCAGTTCAGTCTTTGCAATCGAATTCCAGACATCATAGAATGATTTTCAAGATGTTATTCAAAGCAATGGAATATGTATTTTAAAGCAAGCTTAATCTTGACTGCATTTTGAATGAAAACATTTGGAAATTCATGCTAATGCATTTTTTTATTACACTTTAATTTTTTACAGTGTTCAAAAAAGCTATTGGAAATTAAAGGCTGCAATCCTGCAAATATCACCATTAACTGTAATAAAACTACCAGCATGCTGTTAGGGCTACTAAATACCAAGAATTAATAAATGTACATTTTCGTAAAAGTCTTTGCTGAACCAGTACAAAACTATGTGAGCATTAACAAGGAAATCATTCCAATTTTTCAAGATGCTATTGAAATTATCATGAATTTCTGAATATACACATCAATCAAAATAACCAGCCAAAAAAATTGAAGGTTTTGGGAAAGACCAGACCTTTATTTGACAATATACTGCATGGAAATGCTTAGAACTTCCTCAAATGGATGTAAAAGATTTGCTGTGAACAGCTCACTCTGCTTTTGAGAAGTACAAGAGACAAAGAGTATTCCCAAAAAAATCACCATGTGTTTCACAGCCCCTAGAGAACACCAAAAAAAGACTTTAGAAATGTTTGTCCAGAGAGCACATATAGCTTGTATCAGCTTTAGTAAACCTTGCAATAAAAAGATTTTTATCTTTTTATTTTAAAGATTATTTAAGAAATTTAATCTATAATAGTAGTTTACAGTACTATCATTCCTGAGTAAGAATTAATAATTTCTTGGTGCTGTTAATATACGTTTGTTAATTGGAGAATGGTGATCAGAGAGAATGTCAGAAATAATTTTTTTATCTTGTGCTTTGCTTAGCTCTCTTTCCTCTTCTGGGTGAAAGAGTAGTGGTAGCATTTCATTTTTTGTCTTCATTACTTCATCAAATTATTATTTTGTGTGTGATTATCTTTCAGTCTAGTTTGTACCTCACTCATAACACAAGGGTGGTAGGAGGATTCTGCCAGAAGGCAAAGGAAAAAAAAAAGCAATAGAAAGACTATCTGAGTGCAAATGTTTGAAAGTCAAAGGGAGGGCACATTTAACTTCACAAAAGAAAATTCTGGTTTCTGTTGCAATGTTGGTTACACAATCACATAAGGTTTTATTTTTAAAAGCAAGTAAAAAAATTATAGTGCATCAGCTCCTTGACTGGTGTAAATCAAGATGGTTTTATTGACTTTGATGGAGCTATGTCGATTTATACCAGATGAGGATTTGGCCTACTGTATGGAGATATTTTTATTTCTCTTCTCACTCTATCAGTTAAGGAAAGGGTAATAATCAGCAAGCTGGAAGCAATTATGTGTGTGTGAGGAGGGGGTAGTTTCATAATAGCTAACTTGATATTATTTCCTGTAAAATGCATCAGGAGAATAAAGCCTGGAGCCTGCTGACCAGTTTGTTTTGTAAAGAAATATTTGTCCAAATCTGTTTATAATAATTTGTCAAATTATGGGCAGACTCAGCTGAAGCACTTGCCTTCCACTGACACCAGAGGCAGCAGTCCTGGAGCTGATCAGGGCACCAAGTGGCACCCATGAGGGAAGACCAGGCAAAATTTGGCTTTCACTTGCATCTGCGTAAATCTGGAATAATTCTACCAAAATCAGTGGAAATATTTTCTATTTACAAGTGTGCCTAAAAGCAAAATCTGGCACTGTCTTCAACTGAGCATTTATAAGCTGTTTCTGGCAACAAATATGGATGGGGGAGGGGAAGATTATTCATTGCAGATGCTTTGTAAGATTACCAGAGGCTTTCTGGTGACAATAAAGTCTACTAACATAGTCACTTTTGGAAAATGCTTTTGAAAATGTGATTTTGAGGTAGTTTCCTGTTATCCTTTAATTCTTAGATCATTTCATGGTGGTAAAAAAATACTAACCAAGACCTCAAGTGAAATTACTTAAATTGTTCTCCTTACCATGGCAGATGAGTCCCAACCTGCAATACCAAGTGAGCTAAAGCAATTCATGGGAAGCTAAGATTTCTAAGAAACCATCTTGGATGAATGCATTTCATAAGGTGCAGTTGCAGCCACACATTGACAAGGGAGCTGAAGACAAAATAATCACAACTAAAATAAATTGAATAATTTATGAATTTATTTTTAAGTTACAATGCAGATTATTCTAAAGTACCAACATTAGCACTATAAACAGTAAAGTATTCCAGCCAGCTTTTGCAATATAGCTCATTCATCTGGCCTGTTTGCTCTCAGGAATGATTTAATTTTTTGTAATGTTTTTACTTAAGAATATAAATAAAGTGACTTACTGTCCTGTAGGGTGAACATATTTATTCTAGGCTAATGGTGCTTTTAGCACTATAGCTTATACCCATATAACTACCTGTTTCTGAACTGATCTACAGGTCAATGAATCCCAAAACCAGTATGCAGGTGAACCCTTAAGCAATAGCAGACAACTCATAAAAGAGTGGGAAATATGCAGTTCAGAAATTACTATGCATAAGTGCAGTTCTTGCCCCAACTCGGGAGAGCCCCGAGGAGCTGCGCAGCCCTTCTTCCCTGCACTGGCCCTCTCCAGCCCTCCCTGCTGTGTCTCCCTGGGAAAGGTCAGGTAGCCTATTAATCAAGCTCTGGACTTTGATTTGAAGTATCTATACATCTTCCATTTCCTGGATCCTTTTGAAGCAAGGAAGAAGCAGCAAATTTCCAGGGAAAGTTTGCTTATTTTGGGATCCTTTTTTTAATTGCTTAAATGCAACCGCCTTAAAATCAAAAGAAGATAAGCCATCATTTCTGCTAGGGCAGCTGATGGCATTCTGACATTGAATTTAAATCCACTTTCCTGTAGTGAGTACGTAACTTTACATATAAAGTGCTGCCTGGTTTATTCTGTGTGTTTCTGCAATGCATCTTTCACCAGTTTTCTTACTCACCTTTTCAGCTACGCATGGAAATTCATGGGGTGTTTTTTCCCAATAAGTTTCAAATGTATATGCTGTTCTACACTGAAAAAGACAACTGCAAGGTCAATATAATCTTTTCTAGTGAGAACATAGAATAGAAAAATAAATGCACTAATGTAACCAGCAGCTATATTGATTGACTGAATTTCTATGATTTTGTCTGTGTACATAAGGGCATGTTATACGTATTAAAGTATTATTATATTTTTTATAAATGCATGCACTCAGTTGTTTTTACTATTTAATATATTTGCACAAAATATAACTGCTTAGAGAAATGTAATACTGTACTGCTTACAATATTCCTAGAATCAATACCACAAAATCAATTCACACTAAGAATAATTTAAAAGGATGAGAAAACTTTGATTATTTTTCTGCTTAGGTTTCAGATCTTTACAGGAAAAAAAAATAAAGAGAAAGATGAAAAGATCTCTTTCAAACCTGGTGTCTGGTGTAAAGATGATGTCCCAGATAATTCTGATGTGGACAGAGGTTATGACTGAAGTCAGGAATACAGAGAAGATTAAATTCTAAACCATGACCCTATTTTCATAGAAATGCATTAAGGAAACAAAATAGAATGACATACCTAAACCAAAACATTTCTAAGTAAGGCATCTGTCAGATTTTTCCATGAGGTATATGCAGTTTATAATGTACTGTGATGGTCAGATTGCTGCATTTTAGTATTGCTCAGCTTTCAGGGTAAGAGTGGTCCAAAGCCTGAAGATTAATTTCAGAGATAAGCTGAACAGTAGCCAGGGAGAAGGTTCATATCACAGTAGTAACAGGTTTATATGTGTCAGCCAACTTGAGAAAAGACTAGAAGAGGTGATCATTAAATCTAGTGAAGCTTGAACATATGAATGAATCTGAGTTTGGTGTTAAACTACACAGAGGGTCAGGTACTACGCCAATATCTAATCCTGTACATACTACTGGAGCTGGTGCTTAGTGCAGCACAGCTGCAGGCTGTAAGCACAAGTTCTCATGGGGAATATCTGTGGGATGCACTGCATCCCTGTTTCGTCCTGATCAAGGACCAAGGTAATCCTGTCACCAGGCAGAACTGAAATCTGCTGAGAGATCTCTAAAAGCCACCTCTTGGGGTCCTGCAGGAACCACTGCTAATCATTTGAGGTTTTGTTCACTTGCTGTTACCCAGATGCAGGAAAGAAATGACCTAAGTACCAGTTGAACCCTCTGGCCAGGAAGGACTTGGGTAAAAACTGATAAAAGTACTAGATTTCCCTTCCAAGTGCTCTCACCTGATCTGAGAACAAATATTAATCATATCTTTACTGTCTAAAATAGAGAAATAGAGATCAGCTATTCTGAGGTATACATTTAAGGTTCTGGGGGGTGTTTTTTTATTGGTTAGCTGGGTTTGGCTGGTTTTTTGGCTTGTTTTTTTTTAAGACATGTAATTAACTGGTTCACCAGTCAGAAATCTTTGCAAGCAAGAGGCATCCACTTCTTTTCAGTCATCATGCTCCCATGGTACCTATGAATACCAATTCATAGGTATTATGAAGAGTGGAAAAAGTAGGGCTGGAAGGGATCTCTGAAGGTCATCTATTCAAGCACAGGTTGAAATAGCAAAGATAAATTGCTGAAATATTTTCCCTCATATTATCTATTTCTAGTGTGCAGCCTGCATCTGCCTCTACTACAAGGTTTTACAAAAGAATTAGTGTGCGACTAAAGAGTTCCTCGGGAAGAAATGCAAACAGAAGTGGAAGTAACAGAATGACTTCCAAAAAGCTCTTGCTCAGCTTGGCCTCTAGTTGAGTATCAGTTTAGGAGAACTTTTAATTAAAAAATGTAATTTGATTGGTCTGGTTAGTCCTGAAATTTAAGAAACTAGTGTCAAGGCTCACAGAGCCTGAGACCAACTACAGTCTAATTACCAGGCTGGAATTTTTTAATTACTACAGATAAAAGTATTGGGGGAAAACTGTCATGATTCAGAATTCAGAAACCACATCCTCCCTATTTTCTGGCCATCCCACTCAGCCTCTGAGAGGGACTGTTCAGAATGGAGTAAGTGAAGGCAGATAACCACATCCCCAATCTGCTGTCATCCTCAGACAGCAGAATTTCCGATGATGTGCCTTCTGCTTACTAAAGACAAGTGATGAAATCAAAGAGGGTTTAAGTAACCTCACTTGTCAACAGGTGCCTTCACTATAATTACTCATAGCTGGCCTTTTGCCAACAGGCAAAATTTCAATTAGATTTTTAGCAAATTTCTCCCATGTCTCCACTTAGAAAACTCAAGATGAATCAGCTAAAATGTGTACAATTTAAGACATCTTAAACTCTACATGAGTCCTCTCATTCAAGAGCAAAGGGTCTGCAAAACTCCAACAGATCTCCCCTTCTTGAGGTATCATAGTCACAAAATATTAATCTCATTTGTCAGGTAGCAGAGCAGGATTCGAGCATTTATGAGGGATATTCTCATTTACAGCTCGGTGTTTTTGCACAAGCCCACCATTATTATTGGCTTAAGACAAAACCCTGGGCTGTGAGCAGGAAGGGATGAGGTGTGTTACTCATCTTGTTCCACTCTGCAGGGAAGAGCAGCAAGTTGGTTATGCTAACACACTGAACTGCTTGGCTAGATTTGGCAGAGATGCCTATCCAAGTTTTTGGTTCATTATGAGCAGATCCTACTAAGTAGCATCAAACTAAACTGCTTGATTTGTACTGGAAACCTCCATCTTGGGACTGGATGCATTTTAAAGGCCCCGACAGATGGGCTTTGCTGAACTCAACAGCAGCAATCTGTGACACTTTAGCTCCCCCGTGTCTGCTGTGCCCTCTCCCAGTGCCGTCTGTCCCAGCAGCAGGGGAAACAAGAGCAGATGCTGATAAGAGCAATTTCTCTGCAGGGTCTGGCCAGTGGACTGTGCAGGCTGAGGCAGCAAGCCCCTGCTTTGGCCATTGCTAGTGCAAGGACCCCAGCAATGAGGTGGGGGAGATGGGAGGCAGACAATGTGTAACCATCACTATTAAACCTGACAAGCTTCCACCAGGATGTCTCACACTTAGCTGATTTGCCAAAACCTGCTGCAGCTGCCTCGTGTGGCACCTTCTTCACACGCATAATAATTTGACCACAGTCAAAGTTTTTGCTTAAAGCAAAGAATAAGAGATTGCTGGTGCAGTGCAGGAGGAGAGCAGAATGTGTTTTAAAGCCCTTTCACAGCTTTGATCTGAAACCTTTTGGGTTCCAGTTAAACTAATTTTGCCCTGCCAGCAGCAATCCTCACAGGAAGACAAACAAGGGCCCTGTCTCCTCCCTCTTGCAACACTCACACCCTTTCTGTCTGGGCTTACCTGCCAAATTTTGTGTATCTCTGTGTCTGGCACCTATGCAAATTAAGCAATCTGTATCTACTGCATATATTGTCATAAATATGGCTTCTGAAAAAAACACTGGTAGGGGTGGTTAAAAGTGTTAGGCTGAGCCTTGGCTTTGCAGGGGGAGCACCTTCAAAGACCAGGGTCTGAGAGAGGTGGAGATGGGAAAGAGCTTTCTTGACAGTCAGTCTGAAAAGCCTTTCTGTGGAAAACACAGGTAACAGGTGCACTCATTGGTTCTTACGGGTCTCTTCCAGCTCAGGATCTTCTCTGGCCAATGAGCATAGCAGTGGAAGACCAGAACTTTATAGAGGGCTGTTCCCCATGGAAGGAGGAGTCTTAACTGCTATCCCATGGTACATACTCATTAGGTGCTGCCTGCCCTCCGCTGGCTCCTTGTTCCCGCTTCCCCCTAACACACCTCTTCCTCTTCACTAAATGCCCATTGCCCCAAAACTGTCCCGGGACTGGGGAGCACACAGAGGAGAAAGGGAAGGCTGTCCTTCAGCTGTGCATCACCCCACTTCCCAGGGACAGATATGTGGACTCCTTGCCTGGAGCAATCTTCCCCTAATTCTTTCAGAACAAGACCTCCTGCTCCTGATTTCTCCTACTCTTCCTTCTTGCCTTGCCCCTTTCCCACCTCACAGCAAGACTGGTTGGGAACCAGCATCCAGGTGAACCAGTTTGGGCAGAAAGAGATCCAAGCCTATTGACCTCTGTACTCCAACTTCCCTCACCAAGGGGTGAGGTAAGTGGATAGCTCATGTACATTTCTGAAAACATTGTAGGAAGAGTAAAGGAAACATGACTGGGAGAGGTGGGATGGTTCTGAAAGGAGAGAAATCAGTCCAGGTTATGCCAGAAGCAAAGTGGGAATTTATGGGGAGAAGTCCTCACTGACTTAGCAAACCCAACGGCTGCAGCAACAGACAGATGGCTGCTCAGGGCTGTGATGGAAAGGGCTCAGCTGTGGTGCCGTGCTAAACAGGGCTTAGCACTAGGCTCAGACCATTATTGGGTCTGGAGGCTTTACCTCCTCTCTGGGGCACCAAGCAGTGTATGACAGCTTGGTATAACCAAGTGTATGACCACCAGACAGCCACCAGGTTGCTCTGGTGATGCTGAGAAGTTTGCACAAGGTGAGTCCATTCCCATGCACTAGAAATACTTGTTTTGGAGCCTGGGTATCTCTGACAGTTAATTTAGGCTGTGAGCAGGGACGTCATCCACCCATACAGGATGTTTGTCTGCTCTCCTCTCTGCCAAGGTCCTTCATTACTATTAAGGCCTGCAGGGGAGGGGACAGAATTAGTTTCTGACCAGCTCTGTCTTCTCCACTCCCTCCATGCCATTTGCAGCCACTTGCAGGAAGGATGAAGGAATAATCCCAAGTCTGGATACCATAACACTGTAGCTACAAGACAGTAAAATAAAATAAATCCTTGTTACTGAAAGGCCATTAGCTCTTGGTTGAATGGTCTGCTTCAAAGTCTCAGTTTAACACCTCTTTCTAGCTACTAAGTACTCATCCCTATTATCTGTGAGAGCTAAACCATATGCACAGTTATGATTAAATGTGGGTGCTGCAACTAACTTCTGTTAATTCAGAGCATGACTATCAACTCAAAGCAGTAAGTGGTAAGAACATCCTTCTGTTACTAGAGTTTCAGGGTGGCATCAACTGTTTTGTGTGCAAAGTTTGGGTGCAACAATTGACCAGGAAAGAAAACCCCACTGAACAAAACCAAACACAAAAATAAGAGACAAAACCAAGAAGAGCAGAAAAGATTAATGCAGTGTTGCATACACGTACTGTAAAAGAGGATCAGTTTGAAAGGGATTGGGAAATTTCACAAAAACCATCTTGTTATCTATATAAGTAAAACCAGACCTAATTATCAGGCTGTGCTCAGTCATGCTATTCCTGTTAGCAAAGCCCTCTCAGAAAGGCAGGGCTTTGAACAAAAGCCCTGAACAAAAACCAAGTAATTTTAGGGTTCCTCTTACCTGCAGAAAAATCTGAGGATGGAAAGGAAGAAAATAGTAGCCTTAAGAGGTACTTTAGCCTTCTAGACATTAGCTGGTAGCAGAGACCCTGGGACTGCTAACCACCTCATATTTGGCTATTCTGCAAGTTAAAGTATTATTTAATCAGAATAAGCAAAGTAATGCAGAAATTCAAAGGTACCTTAAATTCATTTTTGTACTTTCTCTCTCAGCCCGTATCTTTGGCTGTAGCTCAGGGTCTGGGCATCTGTGCATAAATTGGTTTAAAGATCCATCTTCAGAAGTCTTGATGCTCAGAGTTGAAGGTGGAGATGATGAGAACTGGAGGAAATTCAGTGAAGTCTTGCACACATGGAGTTACCCCAGCAGACAGCCAAACCAGCCCCATCCTTCTTTAATTTATCCCTCTTTAATTTTATCTAACAACTCCCATGCTCAGGACCATCTAATGGGTCATGGTGGCTCTTGTAAAGGGAAGATGCTTAAATTATGTCAACTTTGTACTCCAGAGATAGTTCAATTCACGCTGTTGCCTGATGGGTTGGGATAAGAGGCTTGCAGCAACCTCATTTGCTGGTGTCAGAAGGCTAAGCTAGCAGGTCTCCCATTTCCATGCATGCCTGAGGCACTGATCCCAGGGCAGCAGTGCAGCAAGCCTCACTGCACAGACACACCAGCATTTGAGTCAAGGCATGGACCAGAACACAAGCTAAAAACCTCTGGGCATGAGCTGAGGCTCCTCTCCAAAGCTGACACTCATCAGGAAGCATTAAGCAAGAGCCAGGGGAGTCAGAGTTAGAAAGCAACCCTCTAAGAGAAGCAGAATGTAGCAAAGCTGGCAGCAGCCACAGACAGGTCAAAAGGCAGGATCATACCCGTGGATAGAAGAACTGAAAAGGGAAGAGCCAGGACCATACAGCAGCAGCATGAAGTGGCCTGAAAGCTGGATCTAGGAGCAGAAGATGCTGTACTCAGAGTCTGCATGGGAAAAAGAGCTATAGCTGAAAGATAGCTCCCCAGCTATATTCCCCAGCTGAGTGTGTGCAAGTAAAATGGCAGAGGTAGCACTAGAAGCTGGTATTAACACCATCACAGCTAAATGTCAGAAGTAGCCTAGAGAGGGAATTTCACTCTACAAAATGCATAGCTGTGAAATCCATCGACAAAACTGATGTCTGCTTCTATTACTACCACAACAGCAGTTTGACCTAAATAGTAATTTCTGTTTGGCATTGAAAGACAAACAGGAATAAGGTCCAAAATATGAGTCATTAAAAATAAAAAAAGGCCAACAAAATGTACTGTTCTCCACAGTCAGCTCCTTCCTGAAAGGGGGCCATTTTTGGACTCTTCCATAGCAAATCTCACTGCCACTTCAGAATTTTTGGCTAACAACCTTGATGACACTGAAGTAGAGTCAGTCTGTGATGCAGAGATTTTAAATAGACAGTGGTGGTCCTTACTAATTTCAGTAAGTGCATTAAGAAACACAGGCTCACAGTATTGCAACACCACGTGTTGTACTCACACATGTGGCAGTTTTGACTATAAAATCCTTGAATGCTTGGAGACCCCCTCATTGCCCGGCTCTGGTTTGGACTTTTTGGGTGACCTTTTGGGTTATTACCCTGGCAAGAATGGAGAGCTGACAATGACCTACCAGTCACTGGTCCAGTCTTTCTAACATACAGAAGTGGGAAAGAATCAGTGGAAATGCCTGAGATGCTCCTATGTAGACTTCCGAGAGTGAAACCCCTAGTGCATATATGTAGCATAGTAGTTCAAGATTACTTGAGCTTACTAGCTCATAATCGTTTTCCCTAATTGCCACAGCTCCTAACTGAAATGTACTTACTATTCAAAATGCTTTCAAAATTACAAAGCTGATGTACTTGTTTGCTTATATCCTCAGCATGCACACCTTATACAGGACTGAAAGAAAACACGTACGCATCTGTGATCTCCAGTAGAGCCTACTGCTCCTCAGCATCCAACCCTAGTTGGCAAGCACTTCTGCAAGATCATGCTTAGTCTCATTTTAAGATGCTAAGCCTGATATTTTGTTAACTTTCTGTTTAGCTTAGTATTAAAATTAGTAATTTTTTCTTTGTTCACTTCTTTGTTCAAGCAGCTGGAAGCAGGCAGCTCCACCCAAATTATTCATTACACCAGTGCCCTTAAAATGTTTATCTGTGTGTCAGCTTGGTGCTTGTATTCTAGTGTCTTAAATTGTTTTGCCAGGAAGCAGAACAGTGATGTTCTGTTCCCCCCCTTACTGCCCCCCAGTAAATTGTGTACTGTTTATCTTCTTAATGTCATTTTAAAAATGGAGATTATTTATTTTAACAGCTATGTATTTTCATGCTCCCAATTTTAACTCCCTAAAAATATTGACCACAAAAAGTGCAGTCAGCAATCCTACAGCAGGCCATGTGCATGCAACTACCTCATTTACACAATCACAATAACCACACAAAATTCAATGCCCCATCTGGAAGATAGAAAATATTATTTCCTTTCTTCTACCTTTGTCTGTGTACATAGCTGACTCTCGAGGATAAGCAGAATCTCATTATGTTGGTGGATATATATACACACATACACAATACATATGTTCACACAATACTGCAAAAAATTGGGGCCTGATTTCTGTTGGGTCTGCTAGCAACTCTGGTAAATTATTGTACTTCAAATTTTGGCATGAAATCTCTTGCCAACTTTGCCCATCCTTGCTATTTCCAGCTCAGGCTGACAGTTTTGGCTGGCTGGCTGCCTTCCGTGCTTCCCTGGGGAAGCACAGCTGAGCAAAGATGCAGAACCTCCCTTCTCCCCCACCTGCCCCAGAGGTGTTTGGTGGGGCTTGAGCCAGGTGATGGAAAGTAAGCCCTCAAGGCCATTTTCACAGAAAGAGAGGCAGATCAGGAGAACCTGGACCTCTGATGCACCCTATGATGAAGAATGAAAACTGTTTTCCTCTCCTTCTGTCCACCAAGTGGAAGGAGAGGAGTCTCCGGAGAAGCATGAATGCAAAAATCCCCAAGACAGGGTCTCTAGGCAAAGTAGTACCACAACTGCAGGAGAAGGTGGGATATCACACAGGTCATGCAGCAGAAAAAAAGGGGGAAAGCAAATGCTTAGCACAAAAGACTTAAAATTAATAGTGTACTTCTGGGTTTGGGGTTTTAATACCTCTTTGTTGGATGGGGAATGACTCCAGCATGTGTTCACACAGAGAACTCCTACACTACAAGCTACAAGGGACTCTGGAGGAGATCAGTTCTAAGCCTTCCAGCATACTGCTAGCTTGCTCCTGTTGGAAAACACTCACCCCTAGGGTGACACAAACATGTCAATTTTTTAAGAGATATAAGCTGCACTGAGTTTCTGCACAGGAATTTACAAAACATATGCTCTTAAGCATGATGTTCCATCTCTCTTCCTTCCCCAAAAACTGTGCCATATTATTCTGTTCTCAAATAATGAATGAGTGGAAGTATAGACATTTCCAGGAGCATTTAACATGCATTTGTTGGAAAAGCAGCACTGCCTCATTCTCCCCCTTATTTCTACAAATACAACCCCCTCTACTGCAGAGGGCTTGTGACAGCCCAAGAGCCTATGAGAGGCCATTTGTTAAAGTGCTGGCAAAGAGTACTGGCATTGTGCATGTCAACTCCTGCTTTACCAAGGGTGGGCAGGGGGCAGCTGGAGCCTGAGGCTGTTGTGAGGCCTCAGAGATGAGATGGAGCAGGGTCTGCTCTTCTCACTGGAGTCCCCACCAGGAATTCCTGGAGAGTACAAAGCAGCCCCTTAAAAATGTTTCCGTCATTATTCCAGCCTGCAGCAAACCCTAGAAGTTGCTCAGCTGAAGTAACCAGTCACATTTTCTATTATTGTCTTCTAGTAACAGAGAAAACGTGCAGCCTGCAGCCACACTCAGGCACAGCTCCTGCTGCACAATGGGCTGGTCCTGGCACCGGCAGCAGGGAGAGAAAATACAGCTGAGAAGAGACAAGAAACAGGAGAAACCTAGGAAAGAGGGGAGGATACAGATGGTAAGGAATGAAGGAGCTGGATTTAGGTTTTTTCAAGCTTGTTCCACTGTCAAGTTTTCCCAAGCATGGGTCATTAGCCCCTTCCAGTATTGCTTACTGTGAAAAAAGGCACACGGAAAATGACACACCTTTGAGAGCCAAGCTGTTCTCACTAGGCATTTGGTGATTTTTTGAAAACAAAGTCTCAAGTAAAAATATTTGCTACGTTTCCTGTCTGCAAAGTGAATCTATCATTCTTATAGCTTGACCTTTTTTTGAGCTACTACAGTGGATCCAGAATCTTTTTTTTTTCTTCTTTTATTACTACAGGGTACTTCTTTTACTACTACTACTACTAGTAGTTCTTGATGGGTTCAAATTTCAGGTATCTCTTTGTCCAGAAACCAGGGTACTGCATAGGAAGTTATGCTGCTGGGGAATAGCAGAGTTACTTTCCATGTGTGATAGGAACTCCTGGTGACTATAAGCACTGCAGATGTGCATCTCCCTCAATAGTTTTTTTCTAATTCAGCCTACAAAAGTGAAATTTTGTGATTTACAGGCTGTTCATGACCACAGTGCACTGCTGCAATAGCTGGGGTTAGGACCCCTGTCAGGCCATACAGAGCTGTGCTTCAGGCAGTCACAGCACACACCAGCTGTGCAGCCCCAGGGCTGTGTGGGGCAGCGAGCACCTCTGGCTGGCAGCTTGTGGCAGCCATTGTGACATCTCTAGCAGCTGTCACAGGGCTGCCCTGCATGCAGGCCCAAAAATCTGGGAGCAGATTCTCCCCTCTCCCTTCCTCCCAACACCAGGGGCCATCTAATAGCAAGGGCAGTATAAAAACTGAGAGCACTAGGAAACAATTATTTATGCATTTTCAACACTGTACTATGGTTAATCTGTGCTTCCTTTTCAATGCTGTCAGGTGAAGGAAAGAGCCAGAAAGTATCTCAGAGAGGTACTGGTATTATCTTTGCCTTTGAGGTGTATTAAATTAGGTCACTTTACAAAGAAGAGCTCTGACATTTAACATTTTTTGTATGACAATCTCAAAGCAGTTGATATTCAATTAATTCACAACCTTGCTCTGATTTTGGATTTGTTGTTCTCATTTTCACTGTAGACAGCAAAGAAGAGAAAAGTTCTATCACTGGCCAAATACCATGCAATTCAGCAGTAGCAAAACTGAGAACAAGGACTCAACATGCTGAATATACTCTGGCAGCTTCCTCAAGCTGAACAAGCAAAACCTGAGTTAAGGCAATACACACACTCTTGGGAGGATTTCAGCTGACATCTGAGGTCTTCTGAGCATGCACAGGGAGGACTGATTTGCCCCCTTTCACACGAGGTTTTGCAAACCATATCACACTTTACCTTTGCTTCCCTTGTGTGTGGGAATGTGCAACAGGACTGAAGGGGCCAGCTGGAAAAGAGACAATTGCTACCTTCTTTCATACACTAGTTTCTAGCTCTTCAGCTCATAACATCCTTAAGAATGGCCCTATGATCTCTGGCCCTATGAAGTCAAGTTAGGAAGAGGTTTCTAAAAGGACAGAGGAGTTTATCTCTTAATATCAGTTTAATAAAACCAAACTGAATTACCACCACCTCTTCTCAGTGAACATTGTCAATATGAGGGTTTCAATTAAGGACCCATCAAGGATGGGAGAGGAAAACACACATTTCAGCAGCTTGAACTCACCTCTTGAGTTTCTCCTGATGTCTAAAAAAGACAGGGGGAGCTTCCCTTTTGCACCCTCTGTTGCATATGAGCTCCAGATGCGTGCATGCTATTTTCAGAGTCAGAGGATATAGATGTCATTAAATATGCTGGTGATCTGCTCCAGTCTATTGAAATTTTTTTAATCTGAGATCAACACCCAAAAAAAGTATTTGAAGACTCAGCATGAAGAGGGGAAACAACTGCAATGAAAGTTGTAGTTCCCATATTACCAAAACAAGGTGCAGGGCACAGATCATACCCAGTATCACAAGCCCTGACAATTGATTTAGGAGATCTTGCAGGACCTCTGGAAATAGTAAAAAACATTCCAACACGGTGTTTTCTTCTCAAATGGTAGTAGGGTTATGAAGCAGCTTTTTATGACCCATTCAGTTTTCCTTTTATAGCAGCCTATTTATACACTCCAATTCAGTCACAACTTCCACTGTACTGATTACTACAGTGCTCATTTCCTCATTCTGAACTGTGCATGCATTTCTTTTCTTCATTTTTATTCTCTCCTTATTAGATCTATTAGCCTTGCATTACCCCTCCACCCTGCTGCTTAGCCTCTCCTAGGCTTTTTTCTAGGGGTACTTGTTTCACTGACAATTAAGTAACCAATAAAATAAATGTTTTACAAAAAGCTTTTCATCTTTTTTCATTTTTAAATGCATGAAGAATAGATTCAACACAGTGAGCAGCAGTTCAGTATTACTCAAGTTAAAACATCTTCTTCCACTCTGAACAGGCCATGAAAATAAGACTTCTTAAAACTCACTATCCCTTTTTCTACAGTTCCATTTATTTACTGTGTTGGTGAGTGCCTAAGGGCCATGGATCTTTTTTGCTTACAGCACGTATTATCAAAGTCACTGACCTGTACATCATTTGAAGACTGAAATCCAATTAAATGTTTTCCCATTTACACTAGACATAAGTTGTGCAGCAAACTTTTTAACAATGCTTCTAAATTCACAACACGCTTAATCCGAAACTCCTGAAGTTAATATTTTTTGCACTTGAGTTTGTTAATGTTTGCAAAAACCCGAAACATTCTTCAGCTGACTAAAAGTTTTACATCCTTAGAACGTAAAATCTAAATATAAATGTGGTGGGCATATGTGGATCTTTTCTCTCTGAGGAGGCTCTGTTATGAATTTCCACTGTTTTACGCCACCACCAAACCTCTGCTAAGCCGTGACACCTGTTCAGAATTTCAGCTTCTTAACCCCTTATTACACTTCCTACCACCCATAGCAGACGTGCAGGAAAAGAGTTCCATCATCCTGGACTTGCTGTATTAATTCTCCATGGCTCCTCGGTGTCCTTCAGTATTTTATATTAATACCCACCTTAAGGACAACTAACTAAATGGATGAACTTGCCTTTCACAACATATGCCAGTAGATAATCTGGTTATCAAGCAGACCCTGGAAAGAAAACCTACAAATTCCATAGGAGGAACACCAAAGATAATACTGTTAATGAATATTATTACTGATACTAATAAATGGTTTATACCAACATGAAACAGCACTACAGCTTATATGTAACATTACGCTAAATGCATTCTTATAATTCACATTAATAAAATTCACTATTCTTAGGTTTGATATATTTAGCAAACATTGGCAGTGCACAATGCTACAGACCAAAAGTTCTTTTAGCATTACTATGCTAATGTATATGCTCTTTTTAACATTTCTGCAAAAAATAAAACCATGAGGGTATCTCCTAGTTAAAAGTCAAAATACCCTGTTGAGACAAAATGCCTCCATAAGAAAATCTGTTTCAAAAGACTCCTTTTCATTTAAAACCACATATATGACTCAAATTAACCACAATATGAATTTTGACCTGATTTATTCACACAAATCAATCCAAATTCATTTTAGGCCCAAAATATATATCATAAGGATACTAGAAAATTTTTCCTAGAGAATCTTGTATAAATGTATCTGTTCGAGCGCTTCTCTGTCAACATCCTTTTCCATATACACATCATAGTTTAGCTGCACCTCTTCGACCCATTGACTGAGCTGTACATCTGTCTGAAACAATGAAAGGAGATCCTTAAATCAACACCATGTTAAGCAACAGCAGCAGTTTCAAGATTAAGTAGTTTCAACATTAAGAAGGCAAGACATAATATGAGAGATTAGTCATTCCAAATTATATGGCAACAATAAATACGTTTCTGGAAAAGCCATTTTAACTCAAATAGGAGATAATAAAGGTAACTTTAAAAATTATCTCAGTCAATAGTCTAGATATTTTGTTAGCATATTACAACCTCCTTTCTTTATGCATTTGTATAGGCCTTAAGCATCCAGAGGGTGACAAGATCAGAGGGTGACATGCTGACAGATGTGCTGAGGGAGCAGCTAACAGTATCATAGAAGAATCACAGGTGCTGTCTTGTTTTACACCCAGGGAGTACAGTAAGGCTACAAAGGGCTTCTTAGCTGCTCTATGACCACAGCCTGCTCCAAGAGAAGTTCAAATGACACCACTGCTGCTCTTGGGGCTGAGAATCTACTTCACCCATCAGCATACAGGCAACAAGTGATTCAGTTTCTCTAAAACTAACTACTGTTGTGAGCAAGTCATTTCATACATAACCTTGTCATGTCTGATCAGTGTTTTGTTTCCTAACTAAAGCTAGGCCACATAATTTGACTAGGTATCACACACATGATCTACCAACGACCGATGCCAGAACAGAGAGCAGAGCGTGGCCCATCGGGAGCGGCTCCTACTCAGGGAACAGCACAGAGCATTCAACATCTTTGAAAGATGCACTGCCATTGTGTTTGCTTCCAACTGCAATTTAAAGCTATGTAACTGATTCAAGATGCCTGATGGTAGTCACTTGGCTACTTGGGAGATCATATCTCTCACTAATCTGTACTTCCAAAAGCTCATACTGCCATATTAATACACATGTTAATACAATGATTTATGCAGCCTACTGATACAGGCTGGGATTTTCCTTTTCACATGAGGACAATCAAAGTACAGGAAGATGTGCTGGTGGTCAACCTCAAAACAGAATCTAGAGTCTTCCACCTTTTAATCTCTACACAAAATTATATATATGCTTCCTCACAGCAATACTGGCAAGTAGCTAACTTCAACTACAGAAATGCCACTTTGACAGAAAATAACGAAGTGTGTCAGCTAAAACAGGCTGAGGGAACTTACCTGGAGCTTTGAAAGTGATTCCTCAAGACTTGGAACTGTCACTAATAAGGACCCTCTTTTCCTTACATTACAAACAATAAATTCCCAAGCTCTGAAACATATTTAAAGGTAAGTGACCAGGTTTTTTGGGAAAAAACACCCATATTTTATATACAATGAATCTAACACTTGTAGTTTATTGGCTAGAGGTAGACTAAGCTTAAAGACTTGCAATACATGTTTATCAGGCATTATTAATATCTAAGCAAATACATTTGCAGGAATAAAATCAAGCTTTGTATTAAAAACACAGGAAATATATGATCTTACAATGTTAGATTTTGTAACTTTATAATTCTCATACATACATACATATCATTTGGTAGTCAAGACTTTCACTTTGAACAAGGATTAAACGTTGACATTTGATACATTTTTAATTTTTGGGTTTGAAGAAAATCCAGTCCTGAAGTGCAGTCCTTTATTAAGCTTCACAACAAGCTGCTCTTTACACACATACTTCGTGTACAGTCGTGACAAAGTACTTCTCTTAAGACATTAGTAATCAGAGTATTTAAATATAGCCCCCAGCATTCCTTTTTTTTTGATTTTGCAAGTAAGATCATTTCTCACAGCATGGCAATTCAGACTAAAATGAATTTAATTTCCAGCATTCTTCAAATGTAATTTGTCTTCATGCTACTAATGCAACACTAAACCAATATCCCCAAGTTATGACAGAATCAAATGAATTCTCAGTCATGTGCCTGGAAACATATCTCCTGGCATTTTGAAACACCTGCTGTCCTTCATCCATCTACTCTGTGCCTCTCTGGTTGGCATTATCACCTGGTAACCAGGGCAGCAGGGCAAGCCTCAACTGAAGCTGCTACAGAATGTCAGACTTGGCTGGGACCAAGTAGAGACATAGGTACTCCTTCTTTCTGACTGCCCATTCTAAACTTTGGATGATCAAGTTATTTATATTTTGAACACATGCTGCTGGACTAGCAAAAGCTCATCTGTGAGTGTTTTGTACCTGAAAGAGAACCTTAGCCACATGTTTGCTACCACATCCTTACGAATATCTATTAGAAATATCATTCATAACCATGCTTTGTAGTCTGTATATATTAAAGCTCTGACATGTACAAGTCAGTGACCCATCTTACTTCTGAAGATTAAGCCTTATGCTGATACAGTAATTTCAGATTCTTTAGCAGCAAGATACTATTTTAACATATCAGTGTAAGGATTCAAGCCAAAGTTTGGGTAAACAAAACAGCAGTGTTTAGCGGGTTTAACAATAAACAATTGCCAGAACACCTTAGCAGTTAAGTATAACAATTAAAAGTAGGTAGTATGAAACAATTTCCTTACATAAATTATGTATGTGCCTTCAAAAAGCACAACCTTAAGGTTTTCCATAATTCACAAGGTTACACACATATTGACAAAGAAATAGGTAACTTGTTTGGACACAGAGCTTACCTGGCCTGTTCCTGTCTGTCAAGAAAATATTCAAAGACATTATTCATTACAACAACATCAGCCTTCTGCAGAAGTGAGGGCTGAGTACAGATGTCTGCATGAACCACCTGAAGGAGAAAGATTTCCCAAGGCATAAATTAAGAGATGAATACAGCCTTTGAGAAGTCATGAAGCCTGTCAGCCTAATGCAGCACCTGCTACCACCCTTTTGAACCAGTCACAAAAACAGGTATTTCACTGGCTTCAGAGTAGATAAAACTATCATACGCAACCATAATAACCTTTCAAAAATGAAAAAAAAAATCAGATTTAATTCTTCTA
This sequence comes from Buphagus erythrorhynchus, assembly GCA_013400855.1. Lineage (NCBI taxonomy): Eukaryota > Metazoa > Chordata > Aves > Passeriformes > Sturnidae > Buphagus > Buphagus erythrorhynchus. The sequence goes on from VZTT01007462.1 coordinate 68,319, forward strand.
ATTAAAATACTCCATCCATTATGCTAAGTAAAATAAAGTGCATCTGAATTTTGGTTTAGAATTGTGTGCCATAAAAGAGGACATGATGTATGTTATGGCTGTTACATTTCACTTTTCTATATTTTATCACAAATGTCCAGTGATTTCAGGAAAGAAGTTAAGCTAGTTGAAGCTATCTTGAGGATATTAAAAGGCATCTCACAGGGTCAGTGGGTTACTGATTATAGGAAGGATTATAGCTAGAAAAGACACTACAGAACCAGATCTGACAGCTGAATTCTCACAATGCATATTGGGACTGGGAATGCTGGAAAGGCAGGATGCTCAGTAGCACTGGAGGATCCTACTAAACAACTGCCTCTCCAGTCAGCACAGGAGGAGCTGTTTTGATTTCATCTACCTTCACCTATATGATATTAGCACATCATGTCATTTTTCAAAACAAGTGAGACAGGAGAATATGGATTCTCATTAACATTCTGATGTGTTTGATTTCCTCTCAAAGACAGAGAAATCTATCAGTCTGACTCAGTGATCCACATGAGTCTTTTTCAATTCAGGATATTCTATTATTCTGTATCCCAAATCTGAAGAGAAACATAAATTGGAATATCTTTTGAAAGGGTAAGTAGTAGTCAGCATGGATTCACTAAAGTTAAGTCATGTTTAACCAATCTGATTGACTGCTGTGATGAACCAACTACCTGGACGGATGAGGGGAGATCAGTGGATTTTCTAGCTATA